>JACXSJ010001827.1:0-17740 GCA_014851325.1 Pentalonia nigronervosa | reverse complement strand
ATCGGTGTTTTCACCGATTTACGGGATGCGTGCCTTTCTATTCAATCCAATTTAAAAGATCTTTTTCTAACATTTATATTTAAAGACATTGAAATAAAGCACACTAAAAGCATAAACTTATAATATTAATTATTAATTTATAACAAATAGCAATGTTACCACTTATACAAACATATTAGTTAGGTATAACATGATATTTTATAATAAAATTAAAGAATTTTTCTTTTTGATTGCATCCTTCATTACTCGTTTCGCTCAATCATAGAAATTTCAATAAAGATCACCAAAATTAATATAGAGTTGAAACTTACTTTTAACTGACTAGAGTTCCATCTTAAAATAATTGTACAATAATTACACAGGGGAGGTAATAGAATAATGCATTTATATTTAAATTGTTAATTTATAATAACTCATAATGTACATGATATTATTATTTTTTATTTATTTATTACGGCGTTATAGACCGAAACCTAAAACAATATTTACAAGAAAATAATATATACCTGCATAAACAGAATTAACATTAATTTGGCTAAAAAATAAATCTAATCTAATGTTGGCGTGAACTTGGGAAAGACTATTATGACGTATAACTTATAAACTAAAATCCTTTTTTTAAACACTTTAACAAAAATTGTTAATATTTTTCTCACAATGTAATATGTATAATATTCCGATTATTTATTTGCGAAAAAATATTATTATTATTTACACATAAATACAAATTATCACTAATATATTATTGTATTTAGTTGAGAATTGTATTCATTTCAATTACACAATTAATGTTTTCATTATTTTCATAATAACTTTCTATTGGTTCTTTGTACTATACTTTTTATTTGTTGAATACGATGTACACAAATATGCAATACACATTGATACATTATATATTTATATTTAGTTAAAGCATTCTGTATATAGACTGTATCTATATTTTTAACTTCATAAATTATCTATAAATAGTATTCCATTAATGAGATTAAAGTAAATAAATATTTCACTATGTCGTAATAGTAACTGTTTAAAATCACTATAGTTCGAGTTCAGTGATAAACTACTTAGTGTGGTTTTTACGATGATCGATCCGTAATTATCTTTATATAGTAGTAACGATCAAATTGCCAATTAATTGTCGAATACCATATTAAACATTTTTTAATCCATTAGCTTATTTATTTTCCTTCAATATACTATGTGTTTATATATATATATATATATATATAATAGTATTATACTATAGTAAACATAAACCACAAATCTGGTTTTTAAATGTAGGTGGTGGATGTGTGCTATTTGAATAATAGTATTAGTAACTACAGGTATTATTTTAACAAAAGTTTGTTTTTTTTTTTTAATAGATCATTAAAATAAATCGTATAAATAATAATCAATAACAGTGGTAGCATATAATCAACATTAAACTTTTAGTGTTGACGACAAGTCTTAAAAATCCTCATCAATACTTTTCTCAATATGTGTGTTAAGATTTTGAATTCATAAGGTCAATGACCACATCAGTAAAAAATTATTAAATTCGAACAAACTTTATTTGTATGTACCCACATTAAAAATTATGAATTTGTTTTCAAGTGTGTTGTATAAAATAATACTATTATAATTTATAGTGATCAAAGTAGTAGGTAATAGGTTATGTGTCGTTTGTATTTTATTTGTATAATAATCTAAAGTACCACCATAATTTTCTGTTATCAATAATACACTCATATTGACTTTCGATGGTTTGATAAAGTATTATTATAGATTCGAAAAAATAAGTTTTGGCCAGAGCGATGGAAAAATATACCTATACTTAACGCTATACTAACAATACATACATCTAAACATTTGATTATGAATTTCGACTATCATTAAGTCAACGTCTACTATTGAAGAATTATACAGTTGCAGTTCCCACGATATTATAACGTTATAACTTGTACACACATCAAGCTAGCTGTAGGTTGTTTGACTGTACAATGTACACCCGATCTATAGAGTGAATATAGATAAGAATTTTTAACGTCGATAGGCAGAGCGAAGCGAATTATAAAATATACCATATATAAATCAAAAATAATAAATGATAATGTCTGGGATACATAAATAATTGAAAATTAATAACGACCACACCTCGTGTGATTTAAACTCCTATGCAAATATACTTATTGCCTTTGTACAATCTCAACCACGTATATTATTATTTCGAAAATATAAGTCGGTTTACTCGTCGTATTTAACGTCTGTCACGAACAAATATGTTTTTCACCGAAGCATATTAGGTATATATATATATATATTATATCTGAATATTACTCATTTCGATTTAATTTTAAATCTTTGTCTTGTCGGAAATTTGCTTAATATGATAAAAAGTGTATACGGTTCGATTCGATATCACGTTCAAATATAACGTCTCGCGGGTCGACCTGGGTGACGTGTTTTCCGAGGGAAATTCAGAAAATTGTATACGTACACGCGTGGCGTATCGTTTAAAATATATATATATATATATATATTATATCACGTACTCTACATCTGTGCATTGTGTGCAATAAACGCGTGTTTTTGTTTGTCACAGGCTGTCTCAGACATGGGAAGCGAGCACTACTGTCTCCGGTGGAACAATCATCAGAACAACCTGCTGGGCGTATTCAGTCAACTGCTCCAAGAAGAGTCCCTCGTGGACGTGACGCTCGCCTGTTCGGAAGAAGGCCGCCTGATCCGTGCCCACAAGGTCGTGTTATCCGCGTGCAGCGCATACTTCAAGGCCCTGTTCCTTGACCACCCGACCCGGCACCCGATCGTCGTGCTCAAAGACGTTCAGTTCTCCGAACTCCGTGACCTGGTCGAGTTTATGTACCGGGGCGAGGTGAACGTCGACCACAGACAGCTGACCACCCTGCTGAAGACGGCCGAGAGCCTTAAGGTCAAGGGCCTGGCCGACATGGCTCGTCCCAGTGACGGCGACGACGACACCGTCGGCGACCACGTCGAACTGGTCCCCGCCGACCGGGACGACGAGCCCATGGAACCGGAAGACCTGCGGCCGTTGAGCCGGTGCCGGACGCCAGTACCGGCTGAGAGTCGTACCCCGTCGCCACCACCCACCGAGAGCGATGACAACCTGTCCACGCAAAGCGAACCCAGCGACATGACCACTGTCTGCAGACACGACGACCAACCGTCTCCGTCCGGTTCCGGTCTACCGCCAGTCCAGAAAGTACCTTTGGTAAGCACTTTTTACGCATATTTTAACGGTTCTCGTATATAGGCGCCCGTCTTGCAATTGCTAAAATCGTTTGTTCCACTTTTCGTTTATGTCGTCGGGACCACCTCTGACGTCACGACATCAACAGGATCCCATATTGATTTTGACCGATATAAAATAAACAATATTTATTTTTTTTTTTATAATTTAGACACGACGCCCCGGGGCAACGAACACACAATAATAACTAATGAGGTCTCATCGCAATACGATTTTCGACACTCCGATAATATTATTTTCGTACAAACTACGCGTGAGGAATTATTTTCTTTTTCATTCGGGGTCAGCTTCTATTAATATTGATCGTTTCCCTGGTGATGTATGCGTTACGCATATGTGGGTGTAAAATCTCCGTCGCCGATCGAACGGGAACTCACATTATAATCACATCTATCGGCCCCGACCCCTGTAATTGGATTACGTTGACAAATACATCAGATGGTTTCATTCGCCCGGGACACGTGACCCGCAAACTTCTCGGATTACGTTTAAGAACGGCGTAATAACGCGCAGAGATGATAATATTTAAAAACAATACCATTCGATCTCGGGTAAACCATCCGATGCGTCGAGAAATCGCGAGCGCTCGCGATTGTGTTCAACTCGGTCGCGCCCCTCCAGACGTCTACTTTACGCTGCTATTATATACGCCACACGCTTGTCAAGGGTGTCAATTTTACATCTATATAGCACGTCATGACTTTTGCCGGTATACTATTTATTAATACAATGCATCATGATTTGGTTTATACTGGTAAAATAATAATACGAATTATGATGTGCCTACTACTAACATTACAATAGCTGTTCCAGTTGTGAAACAGTGAACGTTTATATTTTTCAACGAAATTAATTGTTAGATATTGGGACCTACTCAAAAAAATATATAAAATATAAATATCGGATCAATATCATTCAACAAATCAAAAAAAAAAAAGAGAAAAAAATATATAATTTAAAAAAAATATAATAAATAATATTTGATTGTTACGTGTTTATTTTTCTGAGTTGACAGAATATTGAATAAAAAATAATTTACTTTTAACTCATTTGATTGTGTTAATTATGAACAGACCTGAAAATGTATTAATTGAGATTATCGATTAAATGATTACATTTCTTTAAAACAACAGTTTAATAATTTACCCAACGTTTGTTTTCAATTTCGGATATATTCATATTTCATACACAAGATGTAACAGAAAGAACAGACTAATGGCATAACTTTTGTTCTAATAAATATTTTAACGATTTTGTTTTTTATAAAATTTATAGATAATTGCGATATATTTAAAGTATATAACTTTAATTCATTTTTTTAAAAACTAAAAAAATAAATTTTAAATTTGATTCAAAGTTTTTTAAGTCCAAACTAACCGATTTGCAAATCTGATTATAAGAAAAATGTTAATGGTAAAAAAAATATTCTAAGTGAAGTGGTTTTTTTATACAATTTTTTAAAATATCAATATTTTTTGATATAAATGATTTTGAGCCGTAATTAAACTTTTTTAAAAACATTATTTTTGGGAATTTTTAAAAAAGAGTAAATTTTAAATAGTTTATTATCCATGAAATTTTCATAATTTTTTTCATACGTTTAACTTTTATTCTTGATTTTTCAAATTATTATTATAATGAATCCATTACCTTCAATATTTAAATTTTAAATTACGAAAACATATTATAATATTACTTATTATAAAAACCATTAAATAGTTCATAAAAAAAAAAAATAAATAATCTATATTAAAGGTATATACCTACACAATTTTTTTTATAAGCATTTGAAGTTCAAATGTTGACAAAATTAGTCAAAATTAGGAAAATTTGCAAATTATTTTGTAGTTTAGTTTGAAATTTGAAAAATTTTAAATTTTTATAGTTAAGACTTGACAATTTGTTCAAGGTTCATCATAAATAGTTTATACCAGGTTTGTACTGTAACCAAAAAATCTAAAAAAAAAATAAACTGACACAGTTTTTTTATAGACATTTTAATTTGGATAAAATTAAACACGTAAACAAAGTTTAACGAGTTTAGTTATTTTGTTGTAATTTAAAAATATTATTCATGAGTACTTGAAACTTTTATCGTATATTATTATATTTTATACACACAATATCATTTTCAATTGCAATGTTTTCGAAAAAAATTAATTCGACTTACTAGATAACTAATAGTAAAATAAATTACTTTAATAGCAATATATTTATATCATAAAATTTACTTATTATAGGCTTACATGGGCTGACAGGCCGTCTTTGCATGCAATGATTTATCATTGAATTCAAATTCAACACATATTATAGTGACTTCCTCAATGACGGAATACACTCAACACCTATCGTAGAGCAAAATGGTTATATACTTTCATTTTTTTTTTTGTTTTCCCCCAATAATTATAAACAAGTTTAATATGGTATAAAAAATTATCACTAATTATTAAATAGATATAATAAATGTATAATTGGCCTAAATGGCATCATTTTATTTTCTTACATTTTAAAGACTTAAACTAGTTTAACAATCTATATAATTGTGTTCTTTCAGAAAAATAATAACATACCTACATCATTTATAATATCATACATGTAATGCTGTACAATTTTTGTGGTGCAATATTATCATTATAATAATTTTAAATGATAGGTTAGAACTTTTGATTTCAAATTACCCCGATCCATTTTAGCATTTTGCATAATATAATATCATGATCGAATAGATATATACCTATATATTTAACGTAAAACATTTTTACATAATACAAATTTTCTATTGAAGCATAATATAGACGCATATTCGTTATATATTATTGTTTTATTTTATCTAGTTGAAAATTAATTCGTTAAGATTAACTTTAACTGTTTAACGTGTTAAGTTAATAAATCAGTGTATCTTAAAAGTAACGACTCATGTAAGTAACTAGTTATGAAACTACGAAAAAATAAATTTAAGCTTAAATTTTAAATATATTTAAACGTTGAATACATTTACTCAGTACATAATAAACCTCCAATTTTACTTTACAATAGTAAATTGTAAGCAAAATTAATACAGCTAGTGTTAACTATTTGTAATATTTAAATCAAATTATTTGAAAGATACAAACTATCCATTGGAAAATAAAAATGTTAAATATAATGGTTACATATATATTCGTGTTTTTTTTTCATTTCAATAAAATTATTACTTTAACAAATGGGTATGTGTGTTTAATTTGTTAAATATAATTGTTTATTTATACGAGCATTCATTTAAATTGTACTTAAGTGGGTAAGTAATAGACATGTGAAAAAAGGACCACAACCCTCGATTATAATTTTATAATCATTTTAATTTCAGTATTAGCTTTCTGTTGGTTATGAGTATCCAATATTTGTATAAATACGCTATATAGTATGCGTATACGCTTAGATTGGAAATTTCTTATTGATAGTATTTTTGAGAGGTAGATTTTAAATATTCTATAGCATAGGTATATGAATAAGCAATAAAATTATAGCAACAAGTTGTAATTACTAGCACACGTGTTTTAAATAAAAAAATATATTAATATATATTTGTTATTTTGTTGTGATTCAGAAAATAAATAATAATAATAATGAATTTAGCCATTTAGGTATAGCATGTTGTAAAATATTTTGCATTCTGAGTGTGATTAAAAAAATATTATTGGTTTAAATGACTAAGTTTATTTTTTTTTTTTTAATATTAGTTCTGGTATTGAAAGTTCAATAAACTCCACTATAACCATTATCTAATATCATCGATTGATATCCAAACTAGTTGGTACTTAAAAGTTTGAAGAATTTGATTTTCTCAATTTTTTCGTGTTTAATGCTCCCCAATCATAAAGAAACATTTTTAATAATCGTCAAGTCTGTAATACCTCAAAAATAATTTAAAGCTTAAAATCATTTTTTGAATGCGGTGATTTATCATTGCTTTTAAATTGTACTTACCTATATAACAATAATACAGTATGCCATTATTCTAAATTTTTTGATTAATATAATTTGTAATTTTAACTTTTAAGGATCAAAACTTGACATTTGAATATCAATGCACTTTACTATATTTATTAAAGTATTAACTAACGTACAATAAATATTGAAAATCTGGACCTTAAAATATCTATTTTTATAAGAAACTAACATTATTATAAAGTTTCATATACGTTGAACAAGCTACGATCAGAATGATTTTTCGAATATAAGGATTTATCATTTGATTGAATAAATTTAGGTATACTAATCATTCAATACCACCACGCATCGAGTCAAGTGAACTAGTGCAAGTACCAATAACATTTATCTATATTTTATTTGTTTAAATATGTATTAGTTATTATGTTTTTAGCATGACGACATTAAACAAAACCAATAATTGTATTTACATTTTTAATAATACCCTATGCGTATGAAACAATGCAATAATTATTCATTTATTTATATATAAGATGTATATCTTGAATCAAGAATGATTTTTTATTAATCAAAAAAATCATTGTTGATAAATCCAGTATTATGTACCCACACGTTTTTTATGGCAAAATAAATAATTTATACATCATTAATTTACAATTTTTTGTAAATAAATAGATTTATATTAAATTAATCTGTACTCCAAAATCTTAATAAAATAGTTATGCATTATATATGTGTAGTATTAAATTGACTATGCTTAATATAATTTTGAAATACTTAAAATAAATTATATTGTGTGCATAATTATTGTTAAATTTAAAATTATATTTATCTGTCAAGTACCTAAATCATTTTAAACTATAATAGACTAGGCTAAATGGAGACCCACATTTAAGAATTATAATTTAAAGTCTAAGTTGTGTTACTGTATCTAAATATATAATATCTTAATTTTAAAACATCTTCACCTTACTTGTTTAAAATATTTAATATTGCAACTTAATTGTTCGTACAAAATAAACCAATACAGATAAATTTGTTTAATGACAAATTAACTGCTTCGAATGGAAACAAAGTAGGTGCCTATACAATTTTACATTTTAAACATTTTATTTATAACACAATAATATGTTGATACTAAATATCGAGAAGTACCAATATAGTAATATGTGAATATATAACTAAACTAATCATACAATTTCGTAAAAAAAAAATTATTGGCGATAGATCTCGCTTGATCTTTTTTTTTATAGTTAAGATTTCCATATTTCTAGTATTCTGATATTACTTTTTAGTAAATCTGTTTTTTAAAATATTCTAACCGCGGTAATCGTCGTGATCATCCTATTACAATTATCTATACGTGTATTTCGTATTCTTTGAATTATTTTTCACGCTGGAATAAAAATAATTAACCCGATAAGCAGCCAGAAAAAAAAATAACACAAAGAGTAAACCTGTAGGTTTGTTTTAAGAGTATTTTCTATTGCTATATAATAATATATTGGTCATTGATTATGATTTATAGGCTTATAGCTATCGTATAAATAGATACTAGATATCATTTAACCGTATCGGCCGTTGACGTACAGAATCAACAGAACCTACAGAATCAAAATGTATAGCAGGTAGCAGTGAGCTTTCTATAATATTTATATTCAATGATAATAATCCATGAAGAATATTTTGTCCAATAATGTTTATTATTTGTTCGAAATTCAGAGTTCTAACTTTCTGAGACATTGTTTGTTTATTTATTTTTTGCTAGTTTTTATTTTGTCTCAATCCACACAAACCTCAACATTCAACAAGATCATAAATTTGGGGGATTTTAAAAATAAAATAAGTTATAGTTATTGTCGTTTAATTGTTCGGGGACCAATATTTAGGGGAGGGAGGATTCGCCCCCCGAGAGTCTGTGTATTATTACTTATTTTAATCCCCCTGAACAAATTCCTAAATACGCCACTCTATATACCTACTTATATATAATGTATAATATGCTTTATATCACCACTAGATTGCATACAGCACGATTGCCTAAACTGGATAACTTTAATAATTTTAAAATAAACCATAACAATAAATAAAAAGCTAATTATATGAATAGTATTCAATTTTATTAACAAATAATAGTATGTAAAATGCTGTATTCCAGAGGTTAAGTAACACAAGTCCATTTTAACAAAATGAGAAATTATATTCTCGAATATGCCAATAAATCTAAACTAATAACGTTAATAGAGTATCATAATTTTTAAATACCTATGTATTAGTTTATAATTAAATAATTTTATTTTATTTTTATTTGATTATTCTAATTATTATTAATTACAATTTTTTTTACCAAATAAAAACAAAAATACTTTAAAAACCTTTTGTCAAATTCGGCCATGAGCATAGGTATAATAACTAAACCTTTGCACCTGAATTAACCAGATCCCAAAAAAACCTTAAAAGCCCTTAAAAATTTGAACCCAAAAAAAAATTTTTTTTAACAACCGAAACTTGAATGAATGTTTTGGGTGCAAAGTCGTAGTATACTAATTTTATAGAGAATATCTGTTATACGAGAGTTCTTTTTTATGCACAAATATCAGAATAACAAGATCATAAGTTCCGACTTTGAAATGACTAATGACTTTTTTTTGCATATTTTAAAACCAGGAAATCCTTCACGCATAATTGATCATGAATATGCATTGATGTTCAAAAATGTAATTCGGTAACTTAAAGTCCGTGTTTAATTAAGACATGAAATTAAGAGAGCAGAAATAAATAACATGGCCCAAAAGTATATTTTAACCCAAATATATATTTCTCAATTTATTATTTTTATGGCTATTTATGGTTAGCATTTAAAAGTATAGAGGAATAAGATATTTTGGGTTAGTATTTCTTTATTTTGCTAGGATAATTTTTAAAAACTAACAAAAAACTTTTTTATATTTTCATTTTAGAGTATTTATTTATTTCCACAAAATATAAATAAATAAATATACTAATAACGAAATGTTTTTTTTAATCTATATAAATATATATATAATACAAACAAAATTATTATTTCAACAGTAAAAAAAAAATCTTCAATTCAGTACCTTACCAAATAGTTTTCCAACCTAATTTAAAAATTAATTAGGTTTTCTTATATTTATAAGCCTTTTTTATCAATCGCTTATAATATAAGTTGTAATTTTTTTTTAAAACGTAGTCAGAGTATAGATAAACGTTCATCTAATTATAATTATCAGTAAAATACTTAAAGTAAATAATTTTCCTAGATTAAATTTTTAATAATTAAGCATTTTTTTGATATTTTTTTATACCAAAATTAGAATAAACATTAATTAAATTCATTAGAGCCTAGTTTTGTTTCTCAAAAAAAAAAAAAAAAAACATAGTAATTATAAGAATGTTAAATTTTATACTTCTTCATTTTCTTCTTCTTCTTAGGTTGATAAAACCCTAACTCTTATTATAAAATGTTACTATAAATTATAATAATTTTTAACATAGGTGAGTTTTTTAAATATCTAGATAGTTATTATATTGGAATTAAACATTGCGTTTATGTCCAAAGTGTTATGTAATACCAAAACCCAACTTCCAATAAAAAGGCGAAAAAAGTAAAATTGCATAATACTAAAATACTAAAAAATACTAATACTAATACTATAATTGTATAATACAGTTTATAACATCACCCAGAAAACTTATATCGAATGCAATAATGCATATTTATTAAAAAGACTACAATAAGAGTTAAATATGCCTTGGAAATTCAATGTTTAAATAATATTACATGTTACTATTAGAGTTCATAACATAATATTTTTTCAACCTTTAGTACAGTATTAACTATACATACATAGCACTATTACTGTATAGTATTTAATCTACACTACATAGAAATATAATAATATATAACAGCTGCTTTATTCATTACACAATATACATTCTGTGTTAACATCTTTAACTTGAGAAGTTTTTAAGTTTATGCATCTTTAAGATGTATACATCAGCATGCTTTCTCTCATTGTTTTAAGATTTAAACTCTATAATTACAGATTTGTAGAAACGTTCTACCAAACCATTAAAATGAATTAATTTATCCTACATTTCCAATAGTTTTTAGTATTTGCTTATATGTATTTTATTTTGTCTAGATAAATGAAAAAATAATAAATAACACTTACAAAAATATTTTAAATCACATATCCGATATATTGAATAGACATCATACATAGAGTCGTCACGCAATTCTTTTAATAATAATTGTCCTCTGATTCCATGTTTTTGACTATTTTGGCCTTGTCTTTTCTCGTCTTAACGTATATTTTCGTACTGTACAATGTATTATGTAAACTCCGAACAAAGGTTTTACAGCCTTGAAACATGTGTTAGTATATTAAGAGCATTCGTATCACGTAATATATGAAATTATATGGGGTAACTTCTTTTTAATTTAATTTTTAGCATTCAATATTGATATTATTATGAAAATTAACTTTTTTATTATAGTTTCATCCTTTGGAATAATATATTTACTATTCTATATAAATTGTGAGGTATTCCGCATTTAAATAATAATATTTTCGGATTTGCTATATTTATATTATAATATAATATAGTATTCAACCTTTGTATTTATTTTAATTAAAAAACTTCAACTAAATATAGGTAATGATTTTTGACGTTCATTTTAGACTTTAGTTTTATATAATATTTATATTAATTGTTGATGTACATGTACACACTAAACATTTGAGTTTTGAACTAATTTATTAATAAGTTTCCTAGTGGTTTGTTGAATTAACTGTACACAATTAATGATAAATAGTTTATTTTTTTGTAAGTTTTAAATAGAGACAAAGGCTGGAGTTTAAAAATTACATGTTTAAAAAAGGCAACTTAAGATTTTATCAAAAAAGTATTACCTGTTCAATTATCATGGAGTATTTATATAGATAGTAGGTTTATTCAAAATTGAAGTACCTAAAAATGTGCTTTTGTATTTCTAAAGTCTATTACTTGAAATATTAATTAGAAAAAAACGTAAAAATGGCTCTACTATTTGAATCGTTTTTAAAACATAACTCATTTTAATATATAATATAATAATACACTACCTCTAAAATACCCCCTAAAGTGGCTTACTTTAGATGAATTAATGAAGATTATAAACATACCTATCACCTTTTTATTTAGTTATGTATTTTTACTATTATAGCTATAATATGGTTATAAATACCTAACTAACTACTAAACATAAAATATTTAAATATTTTTTATATTTATTATTTTACTGTAATTATTACAATAATGTATTCACATTTTAAAATTTTTACATAGTATCTACCTAGTATATACCTGTTTTCGTTTATGTGTGTGTATATATATATATATATATATCCTTCAAATTTTAATTGATTGAAAATCAATTTAAATATTTTGCCCATAAAATTCAATTATACAGTATGTTTAAAGTTAAAGGTAACACTAAATATTTTGTGTAACGACCTTCAATTTGAATCGATATTTTTATAATGTGGGAACGTTATAATAAACATTTTGAGAAAAACTCAAATTTTTAGTACTACACATGCATGCACATTACACGCGTTTATTAAAACTAAATTGCTAAAATTATATTGCCCCATTTTTTTTTTATCAATTTTAGTTCATTGTACTCGATTAAAATTCAAAATTCAATATTGACTAAATAATAGTAAATTCAAAGTTTTGACGTATTTGATAACATTTTTGGATAAAATACATATACTTTATAATTCTATAATACGAGTACATGAATAGTACATGAATTGACATATGATTTCAGGGTTTTTAAATTTTAAATGAGGGAATTAGTATTTAATGTCATTAACGTATAACTAAATGTAGATTATGCTTAATATAGTTGTATGTTGAGTTATGAATATATTAAATATAAGCTAAAAAGGCATTTTTGAAACCATTGAAAAATAATCATAAGAAGTAGGTGAACCACAATTACAAAGTCCAACAAAAACGGATTACTTGGGTTTAAACTTCAACTTTGGTAAATTTTAGAATCATATAAATAAATAAAAATAAAATTATTAAATAAAAAGTACTACCAAATATTTTCTTTTTAACTTTTAGTTCTAACCAAATTAATAATAAAAAAAATTGTTTTTATGTACATGTATATTTCATGACAAGAATTTATCAATTCAATTACATTTTCCCACATCATCTTAAGTCCAGATGTTTTCAAATATCAAAAAAAAAAAAAAAAATTATCTTAGTTTGATCAGATTATTTTTGAATAATACATAAAAATATAAAATAGTTTTTTTATTACATCATAATAATTCGGTACTAAAGGGTTTTTTTATTGATTCTTTTATTGCGTTATATTTGTTATAATAATCTTAATTTAGCCAATTGTATAATATGACATTTTACTTGTATATAAAACAGGTAGAGAATACAAAATATGGAATTAAAATGGAAATATATATTTTGTTAAAGAGTTGTTATGAAATTCACTCAAATAAAAATTGAGAATTTATATATTGAATAAAAAACAATTAATTATATTAGTGTATAATACAATTAATAATAATTGTTATTATTTTTACTGTAAAACCTATTCTAAAATAAAAATTAAAATATAATAACTATGATAGCATTTTGAAAATAGATAAATTTTTTCTTTTAAAATAATATCTGATGAAAGTTTCGATATAAAATGGAAAAATAACTTTGAATTGTAATAAATTATTTAATGAATTAATTTTTAAATTAGTGAATATACATATACAATTACAATGAATAATAACCTCCTGATTTTTATTGTAAAAGCTTAATATTATAAAAATGTGAAGTTTTGTATGTTTCTTACTAAAACAAAGTAAAAAGACTATCTACAGCTAAATTTTTTGAATAGATATATTCTAAAAAAAATTAACCTAACTTAACATAACCAAACAAAAATTGCAAATAAAAGAAACTTGTCTTTGCAAAACAAACAATACTTCATAAGTGCTCAGAATTAAAATTAATTTGCCAATAATTTTAATTTGTACCTTTTGTTATTCTTTATTAACTATAAAGCTCAATATTTATAGCTTATATTAGATACATTATACATATAAATATACCAAGTGAATCACCTGCAGGAATGATTACCCATATTATTTGACTTAATAATACAATTATACAAATTCTGATTTTTAAAATTTTAAAGTACACCTAAAGACCATATTTTAAAATACTAAACATTTTTGTACGATATTTAATAAATGTCCTGGTGAAATAAAACTTTTGTTTTTCAACTGAAAAATATCTTTTCTATTATACATTTTTAAGCAGATGATTTATTTTTTAAATTTTGATAAATATTATTAAAAATTTGAACGATTAGTTTCTCGGCTATTAATATGTATGATTACTAAGTATATCAATCCTAAATAATAGTTTTATAAAATATAAAATATATATTATATTTAATCTAGTATTTATTAAACCAACTCACATAATTTTTACAAATTAAACATTAATCATTAAAAAAAATTTAATATAATTTCTAGCTAGACAGTTGCCGAAGCTCAAAAGAACAAAAAAAATGTTATTGTTTTATGTTATTAATTATTATGATTTTTAGATCATTGAAAATCTCATATATTCCTAACCTATTATCGTCGATTTATTATCTTTATAAAACTAAGTTTAGTAACTCAAGAACTACTTATTTCAATTTTGATTTAGATTTATCAAAATATTTTTAAAATATCATCTGTTTAAAAATGTATAGAAAAATGGTATCTAGGTACTTATAATATGAAATATAAATTTCTATCACCACAGAACTGTTATTCAATTATAATAAAATAAAAATGATCTTAAAGTAGGTATACTATAACATTCCAAAAGAAAATAATTTGAATAACTGCATTATTAAAGGATACAATTAGGGTGGCATGCTTGGTAAGTATGTGGTGTGTATATGTATATATGATATGCAGAGTACAGAATGCAGGTTGTATAAAATCACCTTGAAGGAATAATGATGGTTATATTAAATTTAACTAATATACGTAGTACATTATATTAATAAGTATATAATTTCATGTATAATAAATTTTCAGCAAGACAATTGTTTAAACATTTTAACTTTATACAATAAAATTAACTAAAATATATAGATAAAATAAAATAATTAATAAAATTAACTAAAGTATATAGTTTTTTATTAATTGTATAAATATAACAATTTAGTATAATTAACATAAATTATGTACATTTGACTTTCTAACTTGACAGTTTAATTGGAGAAGCCGCCCACTGACAACACATCTGAAAAATCTATAACAAAATCTTCAATATTAAGAAATACTTGTACTTCGTAGAGTTATGATATAATACAATATTATAGTTTTTACAATTGCTATAAGACTATATGATTTCTCAATAACTATATAAGACGTAGATTTCAAATAGGATTCTTATATAAAGCTCTTATTCTATTTTAAAGGCATCATTTTTTTATCAGCAAGCTGATTTTTTCAATTATCGCATTTCTGAAGATTTTATTATTTTTTTTTTTTTAATGAGAATCTTTCATATCACGGATTGATTAAACAGATAATATACATAATAAGTTCAAATATAAAACTTTTTCAATGAACTCATTTTTAACAAATTCTGGTTTAACTAAAACCAATATTATATTGTATAGTTCTTGAAGAAAGAAGCTGACTGCGACAAGACTGACGACCGAAGCATTCAAGGGGAAAGCTCTTCAGAATATCGGAGTATACCAGATCCGGTAAGCATAAAACATTGTTTATTTATTTATTTAAATTGCATCCATTCCCGTTGTTATTAAATATATTTATATATATAATAAAAATATAACTCTGAGTAGAAATTGATAAAAATATACATTTTTTTTTTTTTTTGTAACGAGACTGAAAGTAATTTAAAGAAAAAAAATTAGAATAAATTAAAGAATTTTTTTTGTCATTTGCTGATTTTATGCGGCTTAGAAATATTTAAATTCTTTTGTACAAACTAAGTGCAGTCTCAAGAAGTTGACTTCAAAATTTTAATTATTATTATATATAGGTTCACTTGATTTACTCTCCAAATTCTATAATATTATCATAGGCACTTTAAGCGATAAATGTTGTGAGCTGTGTAATTTCTATATTAATCACAAAGAGGTGACAATTTCAGAGCTGGATTGCTGCAACTTCTACATTTTGTATAATGTTATTATAAAGCTATTTAAAAATAATATGGGCCATAAAAGGTATAATGTTGTGCAAAACTTAATGTTTTAAACCATCGAGAATAATTGTTGATAAACCTATTATAATTAGAGCTAATTATTTTAATTCATTTTATTATTGCAATAATTATGTTTTATGGTCGCTTGAATGATATAAAAATATAACTATTGATTTCACTCATTTTGATAAGTTTTAATATTGTTCTACTTCGTCGCCTAATTTGATCTTAACTTTTAAGATATTATAGCTATTAGCTGACCATTCAACAGAAACATATTTTTCGTTTTATTTGATTTCTTCAATTTTGATACTGTTCACAAATCACTATATTTTATACAGTTAAAGAAAATTATTTATAACAACTTACTTAATACGGAATTATCTGTTATATTTAAGTTTAATAAACTTGTTGGTATGTCTAAAATGTTGTAAATACGAACTCTTCTTAATCCGTGGATTAAAATCACTTTTTAAAATATACAAAAAAATTCCATAAAAACTTTATTCTTAGAACTTTACGATTTGTATACCGTAAATCCTATTTCATATTGTTGAAAAACTAGCAATTTCATTATTGTAAGTCGACGAAATTCTATACCAATTACCTACTAATTAAACTTTAATCATGGATTCTTTATTTTGTCATTTAAATTTTAAATTGGTTAAATATCTACTAGTTACATTGTCGATTATAATGATATACACCCAAAGACGGTTTTTATAAATAAAATACAATATATACCACAGGCGCACCTAGGATTCGAATTCAAAAGGAGATCTACAACTCAAATCAAAATTGTTTGTTTTTATTATCTTCGCTATTTTTCGAATGCTATAATGACACATAACGAGACGCCAAGTCCTAATGAATGCGTAGTATAAAGAGAGCTTTATAATAGTTAAGATGGTCTTAATTAGTCCTCAGAAAGTAATAAGAAACAATTCTCCTCGTAGCCGTTGGTCAAACAGTGAAATGGGGATCTAAATTACAAACTGCGGGGGTCAAGCACTATTCTAACCCTAGTTGTGCGTACCATTTATTATTATTATACCTACGCTACAACGAATCGACCAAAAAATGCGAACAGCGTTCATTGGTGGTGTTTGTCAAAAATGTAACTGCGACAAACTCGCCAAACCAGAAACGATCTGCGCTACGATTATTTCATTTAAATTTCGCATTTGCATAATACCACTGCTCTACCAATTATAATCATTAACCCGTGTGATCATAAATTTTTTTTAAAAAAAAAACCAC
>JACXSJ010001826.1:0-68752 GCA_014851325.1 Pentalonia nigronervosa | reverse complement strand
AAAACCGAATTTAAAACAGAATATTTTGTGGTAGATAAACAATTTCCGGTCGATAAGGATGGAATCCTTGGACACAAGTTTTTAGTAGAAAATAACGCTGTAATAGATATTGCAAATAATATATGATGTAATATATGAAAGCACAGATAATGTTCTCACCTATGAGTTTGATAATAGCCAATTATCAAAAGTAATATAATAGTCAATTCACTCTAGCAATTAAAGCTTACTACACATAATTGGAGTCACCGAACACAGTTTTGCTACGTTGTTCGTAAATAAGACGGAGAAAACATATGTGGATGTTTCATATTATTATTATATTAATACTATTTAATCATATCATATCACATCGTAATAAGAATACCAAGTATTGTGATACGATGCTTACGTGTGTTGGGCGATCAGTTTCACGGCGGTTCTACTGAACAGTTCTACACGGTCACACAGGCCCAACAGATTAAACTCTAATCGGGTTATTTGACTTGCAGAGGTCGCATCCGGGCCGCCCAATTGTCCTAGTCTTGGCCGTTCCCGTGCGCAGAGAATTTCAATTTTAAATGGGCACTGACCATTTGGGAACACGTCGACACCACTCGGAGGCCGCTGACGTACTGACGGTATATCGTATTGTTATCATTTCTATGGCGCTGACTACAACCGAGTACTTATTATACAATACTATAGTAAACTATTACGACTGACCATTTAACTAAATTAAATAAGCCAACGGTAATATACGTTATGTTATTATCACAGATTAAATATTTATTTTAATTAACACGTATGTCGTATAATATTATGATGTATGAAATAATATTCAATACCTACCTATTTAAATATTATCATCAACATATTTATCTTGCCGGACTGATGTTTACATTGTTATCAATTTATAATCATTATTTATTAAAAGCACGGAGACTAGCTGATAGTAGATATCCAAATAGCTGGTAAAGAGATCAAACTTGTCCCATCATTTGCCACCACAGTTATTAAAAAATGGTACGGTTATACGTCACCAATCATTAGAGGGCAGAGGCGTATATAGGTAGGTACGGGGTTAGAGCGACGAAATTTTAGGGGCGTCAAATTGTATCAATTATTTTTCACAAGATATCAAAATGTATTTTTGATTAGACTAATTTTGGTACTCGTCCAATATGCTATCTACCGCACGTTTGATGGTTTAGTATGCAATCTACCGTCATTTTATGTTGGTTTAGTATGATATAATGATATCAACACGTATCTAATATCTACAAATGTAAATTGTCTTACCTTTGCAATTAATTCTACTTTGTCACTTTTTTTTTCATATGGCACTGTGTAGTTATGTATACGAATTTCTGACCGCTCCGAGGAATGATTCGAACAGATCTTCGGTTGGTTTTTGTAACGAGCGCCACCACTCTTCTTGAAGTCTGAATGGTAAATTTAGTGATGGGAATAATCGAATGAAATAATCGAACCATTCGATTATTAATTGAATAATCGAATCGATTCGATTGTTTTAAAAACCGTTCGAATAATAAAATAATCCAGTGAATTAATCGAATAAAATATTCGAATGATAAAATTAGTAGTTAAAAAAAAATAAAAAATCATGACAAAATAAACATGTCAACGTGTAACCATAATTATGGTAAAAACAATCGAATGCTTCTCTTATCTCACTTTTACTTTTCTCACCCGTATACTACCGAGTAGTACCGTATGAATGTATAATAACTGATAAGTAATATATATGTATATTTTATAATATGGTGTATACTGTATAGTACCATTACTATAGTTATTACCATTTGTATCTTTAGGCCTTATACCTCATTTGCACTCAGTTGCAGCGTATTTATTATATTGTTAAATTATTAACAATATTATATTATAAATATAAATTTAATATTCGTATTGTGGTTTACTGTGGGTGTATATTGAATAGAATAATTCACTTCATTTTCTATAGCAAAAACTGGAAATAAGAAATGCAATACAATTATTTCCAAAAATAGTTTTGAAAAAACGTCTAATATAACTAATAATATTATAAAAGTAATAAAATATTAAATAACCAATGAGAATAAGATACAAAAACCAATATTACGTATTATTATTAAATTATTTAAATTATTTCGAATAATAATATGCCTACCACTAAATCAGTAGCACCAACTAATAGTTCAATTAGTCAGTAACTATAATCATTCGAATAATAAAATAATCGAAGAGACTTTCAGTCCAAAACTCCAAAGTAAGGAATTTATAATTTATTTCCATAGACGAAAACAATATTAGGTAAATAATAATAAATACACTTCAACTGAGTGTTACCTAATTGTATTATTATTTATTGGTATAGGTATACCAATGAGTAATGTCTATTGACTATCCTTATAAAAATAAAACCAATTACTATAAAGTAGTCAGTAGTGTACGGGTGGTGAGATAAAAAAAAGCATTCTATTATAAAATATATCGATTATTTCCAACACTAATGGTAATATTATGTTAGTCGCTCCACGTGTTTTAATGTATTTATTGTTGACACGTCTCCAAAGAGTTTCTATGGTTTGTCTCAGCACCAGTAAGTTATTGGATCCATGATATTTTTCGAATGGTTAACCGTTTTATGGATAAACCCGTGTTTCATTTAAAGTAGAATACGCACGCCATTTATCGGAATATATAATAGTACCTTGTTCGACTTCATATTTAATCGGTAGTAAGGTATTTCGATCACGCTTTTCAACTTTAAAAAAAAACGTTTCTCTAAAATGCCATCATGCTTATAACACAAACCAAAAATCCATGGCCCTTAAACTCGTTGCTCGTAATTTCGATTATTTATTACGTCGTCTTCATCAGAACTCTCTTCACCTTAATCAGACTCTTCCACAGATTTGCAATATCCAAGACGTAATCTTCTTCGATTATATTTCCTTTTACTTTGGAATAAGGATTCATCTATTTGCACAACTAGGCCAAGACCTCTCACTTTTTTATGGTTTTGAAATTCAGCTATTGCTACGTCTTCTGGACACAAATTATACCAGTAGACTATAGTTGATTTTGATCTTTTCGTAAACACCTAAGCTTGTGTTACCTTTATTTGAAATATCCAATACCAAATAAGTTCTACAAATTTAAACCTCTGTTACACTTCTATGTATAAATATAATAACCTTTAGAATTTTGATAAAAGCTTAATCTTAATTGCATAATGATAAAGTAATATCCTTATTCCTTACTATAAATAATATCTAACGTATAATATACTATAAGGGTATACAGTAGATACAATATTTATGGTAGATATCATACTAAACTATCATAAAATTACAGTAGATAGCTTATTGGACGAGTACCATAATTTTGTAATTTGAAAATATTAAAAAATCATTAATAATGCATCTATTTTAATGGAAGATAATATAGCAAATTGTATGCTCAGATATATTTTATGTATAATTTTAAGAGTGATGTGGTAGAAAAGGTGGTGAATCAGATAGTACCTTAAGGCTGAGAAAACTTAAATTCATTAATAGCGTCAAGGTTGTTTGCATAGCAACAGAGTAACTTTACAGCAAGTAAACTGTACATAATAATATAAACAGAAATAAATAATATTATTTATTTTATATTTTTGAAATGCCAATTGCTATGATTACTTCCTATAAAACTAATATTTCTTTGTTAATGCCATAAATTGATTAATTTATCAATGCCTAGAAATCAGAATAACAGATCCATTCTGAACTTCAATATCTATAATTCAAGTTACACTGTGACTGCATAGTGCACTATTTGTATTAGGTATTCAAGCAGATATTCCTCGAGTAGACTTATTTTAAAAATACTATTTTGTATGAGACTAAACAATAATTTTCAATTATAGGCATCTAGATGTAAAAAAAAAAGATTTTTTTAAATTATAAAAATTAGAATAAACAAATTTTTAAGCATAAAAATATAGCAGTATGTTTTTATTTTTTATAGCAATCACCAGCAACATCATGCCTGTAGGCAAACTAAATTGATGATAGCCAAACATTTTACTTAAAATATTTTGTTGAAGATTTATTTGAATAGGTATTACATAATTGCTAAAATATTAAGCTTAATTTAAAAATTTGCATTACCTTAAAAAAAAAAAATTACTACTTATAACATTTATATTAAAGTTATAAGAAATGTAAATTATTTAAGGGTGTTTTTAGATATATATAAAACTACTTAATCATATTTATTTGTATTACCTCATTAATTTGTAAACATTTTTGAATAACAGTATAAACATTTATTTATTATTTGTATATTTATTTTCAGTTATAGATAGGACTGATGAGAGACAACCAGTGAATGTAGATTGATAATATCCTTTAGATAAAATAAAATTCATTATTATTTCATACTTTCATACTCAAACATAAGTTCTTATAATCAAAATTTAATAAGTATCTGGTATTCAAAAAAAAAAAAAAATCAATGATGTAACAGTTGGATTATGCATTTGGTCAAAATTCAAATACATGTAATGTAGGATATACCATAAGGGCTATATATTTTTTAAATTGTTATTTCACATCAATATATAACTAGTGTAGATAATTCAAATTGACAAATGAAATAATTTTCCTCCATAAGAAAGCTTGAGTTGGAGTTCTAATCTAATTAAGTTTAAAAGTACTAACTATTTAGTTTAGGTAATAATATATTGCCCATAGATTAATATAGTCTAGGTCGTATAAATTTATATATTGACTAGAAAAGTGGCGAAGTACATGAGTAGATTTAATATATATAAAAGTATACGATATAGTAAAACACATAGGTAAAAAATAAGTTAAAGCATATTCATTTAAAAATGTATTATCCAACACTTTATTTTGTTTTAGTGGAACTCTTTATGATTAAAACTTACACATAAAAACAATGTATATATATAAATATAATATATAAAATTATATTGGTATAATTTAGTGACATTTTATATATAAGTAATTTTTGTTGCTTTTACGTATATTATATAAAAACGCTTTACAAATTTGAAAAAAAAGAAAACAAAAAAAAAAAATATAAATAAAAACATAAAACGCACCATTAAAAAAAAAAAAAAAAACAGTAACCAGTATACTTTGACGATACATAAATAAATATATAAGATTATTTACATTAATAACAGTTGTTTCTGCTTAAACTAAAATAATATAAAATTTAAATGCTCGGTGTATTATCCGTGTACTAAAATAAAAATAAATAATAATGTGATAGTTATTGTGAAAATTAAGTTTTAAAGAATAATTATTGAAATAAAAATTCCATAAATATAATATGTATGTTGTATATGAATGTCAGTGGTAATATGACAAAATAATAATAATAAAAAAAAGTGAAAAAAAATTAAATATAATAGTACTTTTTTTAAAAATATTTCTACCTCAATGTAGTCACAATTTTATTGCACCGTTTTTTTTCTTCATCAAAACAATATTGTCAAAAATTTTTAAATATATGTTTTATATTTAAAAAAAAAATTATACTTCATCAAGACTATAAAACAATGTTGATATTTGAAAACATACCAAACTTTAAAAGCATAATAGGGTAATTGACAACCTAGAAATGATGGGGATGAGCACAAGTTTTGAATGATGAAAACATGGGGGGAGGGGTATGAGCACATTTAAGCGATAGGACGAATGAGATCAAAACAATTTTTAAGAAAATACATTTACTGTCAAACATGTGACTCAAGAGGTACATTCAACAGTTTAGACACAAAGTTCGGGTCGGCCATGCTCCTAGGTCTAATACCTCTTTCTTTTATTCCATCCACAACACGAGCCCAACTCAGGTCTGGTGAACTGGTTCTTCTATCTTTGCAGCTTTTTTCTAATTCTTCTCTTTCCTTATTGTCTAACCATGTGATCTTATCAAAGTCCTTTGTACCACCCACTGTATGCCGCCTCTTGATACTGCGATCAGTTGTAACACCGTTTTTACGTTTCTGGCGCGCTTCCTTATCGCGCAATGAACTACAGCGTCTAGATAATCCTTGCTTTCGCTTGTTCATATTGCACTCGGTCTTCTCCGTCTTGGTAAGGGAGTCAGATCGCCGGTGTTTGGAAGCGTCACCGTTTTTTGTCAGCATCATTGCTTCAAATTTTGTGTATTTAGATATATATCTTTCGTGTTTATTCAGTGACTCACAACGGCGTAGTTTTACATGATTCTTATGATCTGGACGGTTTTCTTTTTGTTTTAGTGATTCAGAACGACGCAGACGCACATTTGGGTTGGTGTTAGTGTCTTGAAGACATTCAAAATTATCAGGTTTTGAAGAATCTTTCATCGATTCACTAGTTGAATCTTTCATGGTTTCAATTTCCTATAATAAATAATGGTAAAAAATATAATAAAGTCAATACAACAATCTTTAACATCAATTTACATGTTTTTCAGTTATATGCTGGCTGCGCCTTTCCAAAGATCTATGTAAACTTGGGTCCCTGTAAGTCTGCACATCTGTTTGTTCATCATTTGAAGTAGCCACTGGCTGTTTCTCTTCAGCATCCACAGAATCACTGGGTATTAAAAGGGATTTAAGTTTTTTGTCAAAAGCGGAGGTCAGACTCACCAATAAATCCCCTCCTGGAAAATCAAACACAAAAATCTTGTCATGCAACACAAGGATAATGCTTAATACATAGAGCATGTTCAACAAACCATTCAATTAGAATGTTAGATAGTCTACAACATTATGGTAACACACAGTTAAAACAACTATACATAACATTGAGAAAAACCATTTGTCAGCCATTACCATAGTTAAATATAGGTAATAATAAAGAGAATACAATTTTCCCAAGTAAAAATAAAATAAAAATAAATTTCTTAAGCCATCAAAGAATCTAGAGTGATTTTTTTTTTATATACACACCCAAAATGTTAGAAAGTAACCAAACTAAAAATTAATCTTCAAAAAATAGTTAAAATTAAAGTTTTAGCTAATTTGTTAATGCATAAAAATAAAAGTAAAACCAATGTTTTTTTTTTATATAGTCAACATATTGTTATAATTAAAATGTTCAATAACCACTTGGTGCTATAACAGATGCCATTTGATTAAAAATAACAAATTACAATCTTATCTAGACATATTTTAGAACAAAAACAATATTAAATAAACCAGTTTGAAGCGCAAAGAAAAAAAATTGAAAAATCAACTAATTAAAATAATTTTTAACTTATGTTAGTAAAATTCTATCATTGGATGGCCTTCCTTTCTATAATTTTTATTTAATTAATTAATTACTCTTATTATTTAAAATGTTAACAATTTTTTTTATTATATTTGCTTATTGTGGTTTGGCAGTTAGAAAAAAAAATAAGAAAAGAAAGAAAGAAAATTTTGAACTTTAAACTGACCTTAAATTGTTCTATATGAACTTAACGAGTTAAAACAATTAGTTAACTTGCTCAGCCATTGATAAAGTATATAAATTTAAATGGTGTTATGTAAGTAATAAATAAACTATATTAGTTTTAATTTTTAAAATCAAAGAAATGTGAAGGCCTATTCAAAAATAAAATGATAATTAGTAAATAATAGTAAAATCAAAAGATTTTTGAAATATAGCTAGTAAATAGAAGCAGAAAATTAATAGAAACAAAAGCAAAACCATGTTAATTGATCAAAAGTCATTGAGCTAAATATATGAGAACCTTTCAGGTTGGTAGTAGTAGTAATGCGGATACTGGTTAAGGGATGTGCCAAAAACCCATCCTTGTCGTTTGTTACTTAAATGCTGGCGTATGTTACCATTTGCTGTAAATTTTGTCAATGAATCTCAAACAAAAATGATTGAGCCGGATGTGCTGTGCACACGATCAGTAAATTACTTTAAGATTACGCAATAGTAAACCTATTTCAGTATATACAAAGTGCAACACATTTTTTATATGTTATTACATTGTTTTCTATATTATATAAAAATTTTAATTATTCCCATTTATAATAACACATTTTGGTAATGGAATAATTATTTAAAATACATATTTTATGCAATATGGAAATTACTAATTTTTAATATCTGTTTTATAACTATAAATACTATTGCGAACTCTGTAACACTGATCTAATAAAAACTTATTTTTACCTTCGTCTGATGCATGACTTATAGGACGTTCATTGGATATTCTTAAACCATCACTAAGTGAATCTACTGACCATTCATCAGTACTCTCAATACTCGTTTTTAATCGTTTCTGATTATTTTTCAAGTCTGGGTGATCATTTGATTGTTCAATAGTTCCATTAGTTGTTCCTTTGGATACTTTGACCATGACTAATGGAAAAAATTACAAAATTAGCATAATAATGATAAAATCTTTTTAAGAAACAATACCCGGAGAATAATCTTTAGCTAGCATTAATGCTTCGTTTGATTGAATCACAGGCTCGTCAAGTCCAAAATACTCTCTTCTTCTTTGACCTCTATTAATTTCTCTTTGAAGCATTGCTTTTGTTTCTTGTTCAAATCGTCGTATTCTTTCTTGAGTAGTTTCAGCTAAATTTACATAAGTCTTAATTGGGGGAGCACCATCTGTATTTTGAGGTGGTAAATCTAAACTTTGATCATTAGATGTTAGATGTTCAAGACTGTCTTCAGATTCATTAAGGCTAGTACTTGAAACAGTCTCTGAACTGGCTTTTGAGCTGTTTAATTTATCTTTGTTAGACACATCCTAGAATGAAATAATCAATTATTATTAACAGTTTTACAGAATATATTTTTTAATTGCCATACATGTTTAATATTAGTTGCACTTGGAAGTACACTAATATGAGGAACTATATTATTGGTTACATTGGTACGAGACTTTCGTGATGTATTTGAATTTTTGCCAGTAGCTCGATGCATTTTACGATTAGCTGCAGCAACAATATTGGTCACAAGATCTTTAGCCATAAATGGAGTGTACTGATTGCCAGAAACTTTGTTGATGTTATCCAAAAGATTTTGATTTGGAGCAGATTGTTCAATTTCTGGAACTTGTCCACAATTTTCAGGTATGGATGCTGTAAGATCTACCACATCCCCATTGCCAAAACACCAATCAGCCTGTTGTATGAAAAACAAATAATGAATAAGTAAAATAATGTTCTGAAAAAAAAATATTATAATAATTTATATATTATTTTACTTGTAATATAAGCGATTCTACAATGCGGCACTGATGACTCATATCTGTGACCATAGTTACCATGTTATCATCAGCAGAATGAACTAGGGTAGGGCCAAACACAATAGCCAAGTTACGTGCTTCCATTTTGTTTACCCCACTATGATGAACAATTTTCTTAAGGTGCACTAGCAAATACTTTAAAGTTTCAAAATGGTGTTCTGGCAGTTTATGAACCTAAAGCAAAAATAAAAATGACTAATTTTTCTTGTAAAATGTAAATAGATTTCTTTTCACATACTAGTTCACGCAGTTTAACCATTCGTTGAACAGGATCATCAATTTTATCAGCCTCGATGAAATGTGGATACATTTCAGTTGTTAGTAGTGCATCAGGAAGTCGCCTAAAGAAAGATTTTAATAAGCTAGAGATTACATTTACATCTGTCCACCGGGGATCTCGTTGTAAAAGTTTAATGGCCATTTCCGGAGTTTCCATACCGCCATTATTGACTGCTTCTGTTAGTGAAGTAATAGCAGCCGTATTACCAGGTACTCTAAAAGTTAAAACATAACAAAATATGATGATTAAATAATAATAAATGTGCATTCAAATGTGTAGAGAAAAAAAATTACATACCTGTAAATGCCAATAATATCCAATCCTTTGTCTTCAACAATTGATGTGCAGACTTCTACTATTAAAGGTACATATTCAGATAGCGTCGACTGTGAAACAAAACAATTATTGGAAATATATAACGACATTTTTAAAAGGACAACTGTGGTTAAAAAAAAATTATCTTAGCATATCTTACCGGCGGACAAAGTTCCAGAGGTATGCCGATTGCAGTACCCGGTGGTGGCGGTAGTATGGGCATAATCGGTGATACCGGCGACCCCGAACCTTGTTGTATTTTTTTCAGTTGTTTGGCCATTCGATTTTTCCAAGTGTTGGTGGATTTAGGAGATTGTGGCTGTGATGCTTGGCACGGACTGCGGTCCGGTTTTCGCGTCTTAGTGATTGGAGAATCACCGGTGGGCGAACGGTTTCTGAACGTACCTAACTTACGCATACCCTTAGTATTGCCTGGTGAGATGCTCAAACACTGAAAAACATAACCAATAATCAGGATAGTAGACATTTTCGGCATATTTGGAATTCACCGGTATTATGAATATTCAATGTTTCGAAAATTTTTGAAAAATTAGTATTTATTAATAGTATGGTAAACTGCAGGCATAGTGACCTACCAAACGAAAGATACCACCGGAGATTACGCTCGTAACGTATGTACTGGTGTATAAAATGTAAATACTGCCAATTTCAATAATAATATATAATTAAAAAATAAAAGAACATTATATTGTAACTATCTAATGAGCGAAACTGGTGTCTGTAACACTGCATTGCGGGTTATAAAATTCAATTCACTTACTTCTTCTGCTGATAGAGGTGCCTGTGCCTCAAGAGCTTGTTCCTGCAATGCTTTCAACCAACGTACCATGGACGAAGTGTCATCGGCTTGAAGCAGTAGTTCAGTGCACCCCATGTCGGCGACGCTGGAGCAAAGTCGCATCACGTGTTTCCTCTTGGTGTAGTCGTGAGCCACGTCCGTAGTGGACGTTCTCAGGTTGATACGATCGCAGGACACGTTCACGTCGTCCAACTTTTCTAGCGTTGCGGGCGTCTAAAAAAAAAAAACAAATAAGGAATAGAGAAAAACTCTTTAACGTACCTTTATAAAAACCATTGTTTTTTTATTTGTACAGACAGCAGTAGAACGTAATGCAATTCAATGAGAATTATAAGTTTCCATAAATATACGTATATAAATATAACGTTTATAATTTATAAATATATAATGTATGGACATACCCAAGAACCGGTAGACGACCACCGTTTAAGTCGAGGATGTTTCGACGCCCGGAACCACATGGGCATACAAGAATACCTAAGACGCCGGTCCGGAGAACAGAATCTATTCATCCTTAGTTTTGTTAAAAGCGCAGATAATAATTAAATCATGAACTATACGACATAACTGTCCAACGTTTAGATGTTAACTGTTACCGGTCAGATCGCGGATGTGGAGGTTTTGTGGCAGGCGCGTGCCCCTATTGTCATGGGCAGTTGGGTACATAATAATGTAATATATTATTCGTGACACGTGTGCACGAAGCGCAAAAAAAACCGAAAACCCGATGACCGTGTCTCTGTTTGACGTAACGAAAGCTCACGTATAAACAATAACATTTAAAATTTTGGAGAAAGTGTAAGACAAAAATCAAAAGATAAAAATCGCGTTGTATGCGTATTATAATGTTACATACATACAAAACATCATTTGAGGCTGAGAGGTGGAGACGCCGGACGGTATATAGTATATTATATTACGGGTGTAGTTTTCTTTAATCGGGTAAAAAATTCGTAACAATGAATTCCGTAATAAAAAATCAAGGTTTTATGTATAGGTGAATACTTACGTCGACCGAAATGTTAGGAATAGACTCTCGTTTTTCTTTGTACAGACACAATGTCTGTCCACGTACAACGGCCCACACCGGTTTCCACGACCGATCGCATGCCTTCTATATACACACACAATATATAATATATATTATAGATGCGATATTCACATTATACACTACAGCTGAATAATATTATAAATACACGTCCTGAATGAGCAAGAGGTGTTTTATATATTTTATTTATCGTCTCATCGATTATAAATTATAATATATCTTAACGAATACGAAGACAATTAGAGTTATAATAAGATAGGTATGGTACACGACGATATTACCTTGCCATCGATCTGTATCACTTTGCAAAGCAACGATCCTTCTTTAACGATGCGACTGTTGCCGAGGTCCTGGAACGGAGGGCCATTTTTCTTCGTTCCCAATATGCTACTGCTATACAAACATTGTTTAGAAGGTACGGATTAGTGCATACACATAATATAAAAATACGGTTTGAGTTCTATATAATATAGTATAAATATATGCGCTGTATACGGTCAGAAAAACGTTCATAAAAGCAATTAAAATTGTTTTATACAATAACTGCACGCACTATATTATTATATCTAGTAATTAACACAAATACATGATTATTATTATATACATATGGTATTATGTTACATATATTAATATTAAATTATACATGTATACTATAGCTGGCGAATGTCACGGTATAGTAAAGTGTATTGCAGTATCATATAATACGCACATTCGTTAATCCTTTACTTTTAGATTTTGAGTGAAACGTTTATTTTGTTTTGATATTCTCATCACATATTTATAAACATGATACAATTTTTTTTAGATCTTTTTGAGCTAATTATTGAAATTTGACCTTTTTTTTAGGTTTATATTTATAACATTTTTTAAAATTAATACAAGGTTCCCCAAAAGTTGCTTTTATAGCAATTAAAAAATATAGAAAATATATTTTATGCATATATAATATGCACAATTTTTTTTATAAATATTTTAAGTTTGACAAAATTGAACATTTAACAATTTAAGTAATTTTATTGAAATTAAATAAAATAAATTAAACCGTAGGGACTGAACATTATTGTCATTACGTAGGTATAATATTCTTTTTTATACACATAATGCAATATTTAAAATATTTAAATTTATTTCAAGCTATACACGTCGGTATTGGCTAGTTAATAGTTATAATAACAAAAATTAATTCAATATAGTACCTACCTATATATACATATACCCTATATTTATTAGTAACTAATAGTAATATAAAAATACATTTTAAGACATTAGAAAAGAGGTTGACATGCACTGTCTCGGCTCAAATGTTTTTCGTATGCAATGATTTATTATTGAATTAAAATTTAACATATATTTGACAGTGACCTAATCAATGATGGAGCTATTACACTCGAAACGTACTGTAAGTACCTACATCAGAGTTTTCTGTTGTTTTTTTTTATTTAGGTTTATATAATACTAATACGACACCAAAGGTTAGTGGCGTTATGAAATATTAACATTAGTTATTAAAACAGCGGTTTTGGTACTGGACATACACACTACACTGAGATAGTATGATGGCAACTTTGGAGTGTTTCTTTGAAAAACACTATAATTGATATGGTGCAAATATTGCGTCGTTACGTGTACACGCTTCATATTGCACGTCGTTGTTTACATGTATTATAATAAAAAAAACATGCATGTCGAATGGCAAACAAAAATCGAAAAAATACGTTATTATTCATGAACTAAGTAACAGATGCATAGATAAAATGATGAAATTAGTAATACATAATTCATATAATGCGGGCTTCCGAACACCACAACGTAGTGATGGTCGGTCGCGTGCCCCATACATGTCATAACTATTAATTTAAACACCAATTAAAAATTTGGGGGAGATATTTTTTCCCGTTAACAGTTTTTAACGCGTCACTGCGGGTACGTACAGGTAGTTATAACTATACAAACATATATAGTGAACACGAAAACATTCAATACCTTAGAATATAGTTGATTAATTTTAACTATGGTTCAAAATTATTTTGAATTAGGTTTTAAATTTTATACAATTTTTATAGACCTAAATAAAAAACCTCAAATTTTCATGGTACACTTTTTGAGAAGCACTGTTTATTTGGTTGATGGTATTTGTGTTTCAATTTCATTTTTCAATAAAAGTACTGGATGAAATGTTTCGAATATTTGATTTTGGCAATGCATACTGATAAAATCAATAAAAAATTATTAGCAGTGAGCCGGTGACTAACAACTTGTAGAGGTACATAATAAACGCTTAGCACAAAAACATAAAGAAAGAGCATTACCACTTACCAGAGACAATAGTAGCGTGTAATGGCTTATACTAATAATAGCGTATAAGATATTATTTTTTTTTTTCAACGAACGCGAAAGAGGTAAAATAATAATAATAATAATATATCAAATTACACCAAGAAGAGCAATGCTCGCAAGAAATTAAAAACATGTCAAAAAATAATATTGCTACACAACAATTGGTAATATTCAAAGATATACGAATACAACCGTCGTCAACTACTCGTCACACACATTGCGTGTTATTAATAAGACACAGAAATAAAACATTTTTTAATAGAATTTTCGGAATGACATAGGTATAATCTATTATTTATATTTTAGGACTTAATAGGCTAGGGAACGGATAAGTATATTAAATATATATACATACAGCATATCTATGTCTATAGTACATAATATATGAATAGATAAACGTTATAACAACGATTACGTGCACATATTATGTAGAGACTATAGGATATCATATTTTTTTTAAAAACCGAAGAAGTCACTCTGCTGTAGTAGGTTTCGACATTCAAGTTCTACCTATCTACTTATTAGTTCGTTATTGAATAGGCACTGTAAAGAAAATGACATTAAATTGGAACTAAACGCTATACTTATTTTTTTTTTAATTGCTGTAAGAATAACTTACTGAGGAACTTTATATTAATTTTTTTTTAAGGTTTTTGACTAAAAACAAATCAAAATTGAAAATTAAATGATATTAACTATAGAAAATGGTAATATATATATAAAATTTAAAGAAAATTTCAAGTATCTGTAGTAATTTATTTTTAACTTTGAAACCCAACAAAAAAACTAAAAATCGATTTCATCAAAAACCGATATTGAGTAAAAATTCACGTATTTTATTGTAAATTTTCAGTTTTTTCCGATTATTTTGAAATGCTGTGAATTTTTTGCCTCAAAGAATAAACTACATCTAATATGCAACCAAATATTCAACCTCAATATTAAAAATTGAAGTATTTTTTCTGCAACTTCCAAAAGTGTTTTCAAAATTAAGGTTCAGACACACAAACAAAACATAATAATACTTATTGTAAAACCAATACATATATTATACATTCATTGATACGCTCAAAATTTAAAATGTCAATAATACTTAATTTTATTATGGTTTAACCGGCTTAGGGAAATATCTGTAATAATGTTATATTCCGTTACATAAGCCATTTAATTTGTAGACTTGAAAACATACAAAACGACCATGCGTTTTTTTTTTTGTCAAGGAGGCCCAACAACAAATACGGGATTTATGGTATAATAATAAATATACCAAAACTAATAGAATTCAAGGACTCGCGAGTATTAATTACTGTAGTCCTTGGTGATATGTGATTTTTAAAAACTAGGACACTATTTTAGTTTTTATTTACTATATCTATATAATATATACGCATATATATCATCATTGTCGACTTACGAAAAATCGAAGTATACAATATTTGTGGCCAATGCGCGCACTAACCGCGACATGAGTCGTTGACTTTACGATAAAAATTCGTTAAAAAACACATTTTTTCCACAATTTATAACAATGATCCGATATTTTGATCCTTCTAGAAAGGTGTTGGATGATTTGTGTATAAGATAACAGTAAAGGTGGTGGAAGTTTCTGATGTTTTGTGTCCATAGTAAACGACGCGAATGAAACGAAATAGCTTTGGAAAACAGTTGTGACGAATAGTGTTTGATGAAGACTTAAGGAATCCAAATCGAACAAATGGATTGTGTTTCAACAAGCCGGTTTTTGTTATTTATTGATTATCTATATAAAAAGAAATTTTCTCTAATGAATTTATTTTTGACGGTATATAAACAACTTCTTTTATTGTAATTTAATTAGATATTTTGCCAAGACACATACATCATACATAAATACTTGATTATATATATATGTATATAAAATATGAATAATGTCAATCGATGGTAACACGAACGGTTTTCACGCAGAAATTCAGAATTATATTAGGGAAAAAATTGTTTTACGTAAACCGGCCGTTGTCAATAAGGGTGACTCAAGCACATTTCAACAATGATTAAACGTGTACGTACGCACGTACACGTCGATGACAATAAATATTGTTGTAATCATGCAAGATAGGACAGTATATTAAACAAAAGTACTTATATTTAGTACATACGTATACCTTTATTATATGAATAAGTTTCACTATTCTGTACATCGTCATCAGAATTAATTGATTTATGCTTATATGATATATGATATGATGTAAAACCATTAAAGTTTAAAAACTAATCGTTCAAATTTAAATTTAGATGCAACATTTTGAAAAAAATTATTTATTTCACAATTTATAGTAGTATTTATTTGAAAAAGGAAGTTTTTATCGTCATACAGAACACTCCTAAATAGTACAAAAAAGTACCTATCTGAAAATATGATTCATATAAGTATACTAAAAAAATGTTAAAATTCAGAATTTTAATTTGATATTAGTAAGGATAAAAGGTGGGCAAGCAATGAGCATGCTTAGTGAAACACCCTGTATAATTATTTTATTATAGGTTTTGTAAAAATTACGAACTTCGCGTTTGCGCATAAAATATATAATATTACAAGCGCACACAAAACACGTTCTAAATATATTACAAAACAACAATATTATAAATAAATAAAAAAAAATAGAAAAAATAGTAATACAAATGACACGTGGTCAGGTCGGACGACACTGATATCGGAATACTATCTATATTCTATATACAGGGAAATCTATAAAATATGTGCAATCCAATAAAATTATACAAAAAGAAATAATTTAAATATCAACGAAGAGTCTACATTATATGCATAATACATCCATATTTATAGATATTAGATGGATATATTGTAGATAGTCCCGGAGAAATGCGTATTCAACAAAAACAGAGTTATTATAACAGTGATCACACAGAAACAAAAATATAAAGAATAATTCACAAGAGACGAACCCGCGGTCACAACTTGCGGCGGCATCTTCAAAAAGTCGGCGTAACCTTTGTATGTCACCCGGAAATAATGGTGCGCGCCATTTTTTTTGCACTCTGCACAGTACATTGTTACGTATTATAGGTACATCATTATAAAATATGTATTTGGACTAATGTGTTTTGCTTACAACAACAATATAAACAAATGTAATATATTGCAAGAACATAAATATATGTATTAATAGTATAAGTATAAGTTAAAGTACCTAAACGTACAATACATATTATATTCGAATATTTATATAATTTGTAAAACATATAGTATTTAATATTGTATTGGAGTGTATCCGACTCATCGTGTTGCTTCTGTGTATGTATGTTTGTGTGCAATGTTCAATAATACATTACGAGTATATAAGTATTTGTAAAATATAATTATATACGTATAAACGTATTATATGATATATGTATTTGCATAATAATAATTCATCAAACTTACTTCTGTTGGGCAACGGCAATCGAGGTGGGCTCGGATTCAGATTCGGTGGTGGTAAGGTCGTCGACACTCATACGATCACCCCAGGCCGTTGCTTTCAGGTACGATATCCGTCTGGTGGTCCTTTCTTCTTCTATATACACAATAAAAGTTTAGTATTACTTTATACTATATTGGCTATATATATGCTATGCGTATAAAGTTAGGTTAGGTTTTCGAGTAATAATCAGACATTTGTAAATCAAAAACCTATTTTGCGTTTTTCTAACTCGTTTGCAGCATCCCACTAGATTTACAATTTTTATCGCAAAATTAATTTCAACACAAGATTCCGGTTCATACTGTTTCTCTCGCTACATTTACGGTGTATGCCAAAGATTATAGAGAAAAAACCTATACAGACGCCTCTTGAGATCGAGTTAGAAAAACCACAAAACATCATGCCGTGAAACTCAATAGACTGAATTTCATAAAGGATAGTGGTAAAAATGTAGAGTTCCCCTCACCATTATCAAAACTCGAGTTAGTCGGTCTCAACGTGATCATTTCACACGGTTTTTGAAGCTCGATGGCTGCGGCCACAGTTTCCGTATCGTCTGAAGACACTACGGCAACAAAGAAATTCGTCAGCATCAGCATTAATTTAACGTGGAAACAGAGTATTGTATATTATAGGCACATATATCTTCAATATAATGTGATATATATATATATATATATATATATATATATTATATATATTATACATACTCTGAACTAAAAAACCGTGTTATCCTGAGTTTGTTGAGTTATTATTAATTATAATGATGTTCAATAGGTATGTGTGTACATGTATTATAGTATGTGCAGATATTAAGTGTAAAAAAAATCGCAGAAAACATTGCACAACTGCTGCAGCAGTGCGCATGCAAAATAGAAATGCATACATATTATATAATATGCAATATGTATTATACGTTAAAGCAGCAGCAAAAAACTCAATGTTGTAAACAACGTATTTTTTTTTACTAATATTATAAGTAAGCATAGCAATGCGGTAAGCGGGGACGCACTGATTGATCGGTGTAGTTTCAGTTTTACAAATAGTTTCAAAATTATGATTAAAGAATAATTTATTACATGACAAGTGACAAGTGGCAGCCAGTCCATAGTGAGTATAAAACACATATGATAGGTAATAATATTATACCTATGTATAATAATTATTATTAATTGTTATAAAGATAATATTATATTTTAAATGCAAATGACGTACAGGCGAAGAATGCGGATCAATCACCGCAGTGAGGATTGAGGGAGTTAATATTATACTAGATTTTTTTTGTTTTCTCAAACGATTCAACATTTACATGATCATATATGGTGATGAATGAAATAATAAATAAATAAATAAATAAATAAATATATATATATATATATAATATGATAATTTATATACACTGTAAATAAAGTCTTTGTTTACATAATATATATATATATATAGATGCCTTAGAGATAAAGTTCGTAATTGATAACAAAGCATTGATATTTTAATTAAACAGATTATAATATTTTACGTTGTGTAAAAACAATTCTATTTTAACTTATTATATTACGTACGTAATTTTAAAGATTTTAGATAAAGTACAAAAGTCAATTGCTGTAATAAATCTTGTATAGATATGAGCAAAAAAGAGAAAAGAAAATTTGAATTGTTTAATAAAGACATCCAGCACTCAATTGATATTACAGCGGGAGCGATAATAATCTTTGTATATACCTATTATAATTTATAATAGCTAAAAATGCCTATGATTAGGTATGATATATTATTATTTATTACACGCATACATAATGCGCGACGATAAGTCTACAGTTCTGCGATAAATCTTCCATGCATTTTGTTAATTTGGTGAAATTTTAACCATTTTTATTGTTATACACATTATTTCATTATATTATAGTCTCACAAAATGATAATATAAGCTTTCTCATCGCAATAGCATAGGTATATTATATCATATTATACGATACATAATACAGTGGTTAGTATTTAGTATATTATTTTATAATAATAGTGTATTATACGTGGTACGTGCTGTGTGAATATCAGCGGATCTAATCGATTACTGTTATATGCGTTTCCATGTTGTTTAAATCGATTGTAAATTAATTAAAAGTGTTAAGGCCTCTCGAGTCTCCAGTAGAAAGAAGAAGAAAACAAGGATCATTTTCGTTTTTTTTTTTATTATTATTTTTACTATTATTGATGTCATATTTTCTCTCTCTTTCTCTCCCTCCTCAATATTTTTCAATCACCACTCTCCATTTTTGTGTAATACACAACAGGCTAACCTTGGCTGGAGCTAGTGGACTGCGCGGCAAAATCGACAGGCCTATCCTTGGGCAGCTCGAGGCGCGTCGGTCGTGCGTTCCGCCGACGGGATTTTGACTTTTCCGCTCCGTTTTCCACCGGCTTCTGGTTTCGTCGCTCTTTACATAATTATTTTCGTATTATTGACAAACATATTATAATAACAATATATCAATAAAAAAAAAACCATCATATTTTGCTTCACCATGTTGTTATGTAATAGGAACAATAAAAAGTATACATTTTATAAGTACATAATATGAACTCTGTACCGTAAACACGACATAACACAAATCGAATTTTAATTATTATTAAGACTTAAATGGCTGTATACGTATACATCCAAACCACGCAAATATCTTTTACTAACACAAAAGTACACCATTAAATAAAATATGTCTTGACTTAGATATATGGATACATAGCTGGGATAAAGATTTTATGACAACTTTCTCCTCGCCAAACACAATGAAGATAAAGGCAAAATTCAAAAAAAAAAAACCAATGTACAAAAACAATTTACAAATGACGTGTGCATAATATCTTTGGTCCTTTTTCTCGAAAAAAAAAAACAAATTCAATGCAAATAACATATTATATACCGTGTAACGTTGGAAAGCAGGTCAAACCAGAAATGATTTTCGAACGTTTTTATTTAGATAATTTCGTTCACAATTGTTTTGTCTAAAACAAAATAGGTAATATCGCTCATAATACAGTTTATGATATATAGTTAAACCATATCTGAACAAAATATAAACAATATACATATTTACGCGTATTATACTAATCTTGGATTTGATCGAAAAAAAGAATAATAAAATGTACCTATGTATAAAACAATGATATAAAATATGTAAAATTTGAAGTTGCCTATAATTGGATAGCAGTTATAGTTGAAATATATCAACGTAAATTATAACAGGATTTTAGGTTAATAATATTATTAATGTTCAATCAGGCTTACAAATTTTGATTAAACTGCGCGAACAAGACTGATTCCCGACAGATGACGGGAAGGTTGATACAATTTATATTATTTTATAATACATCATTAGTTATTAATTTATTATCTACAGGCTACAACTTAATTTCGCCTTTTGAAACACACAGCAATGTACGTACAGTTCCGCAGGAGAATAGAAATTCGATTTAAGAGCACCCGGCCACTGGGTTATTTTTATCCTTGGCGTAGGTGTTGAAAAGTTTAAGAGAATAATATAATCATATGCGATCGCTATTGACTTAGAAGTTTAAATTCGAGCACAGCTGTACAGAGCAATGACACCACTAACAAGAAATCACCAATAATTTTTTTTTGACAATGTAGTCAATAATAGTTATAATTATTATGATAAATAAATAATTAAATGTTATGGTTTACGAGTTCTAATTTCAAAAAAAACCCATAACTATTAGTATTATCCCGCCTATAAACAGTATAGGTACAAAACTTCTTGCTTTCGAAACGCCAAAAAGTCTTATAAATTTGGTTTTAGACGAAAAATATAAAAAATTTGTTGTACAAATTTATGAAGAAAAACATTTAATACATGTACAGGTGTTAATGCAAATCGATCAACAAAATGTAGAAAAGCTGTGTAAAGTGTAAGCATGAATACTTATTTTTCAAATTAACAAAAACATCCAAAATTATATCAGTAAATTTCATCGAAAATAAAAGTTTACTTTCGTTTTTATAATGGATATATTACGTTTACAATTAAATTTTCAAGGATGATCAAGATAATAGACGGTAAACGCTAGTACTTGGCACTGTTGGGTGCTTTTACGGTTTCCTATACATAGAAATCATTATAATCTAAGACGGTTTCGTTATAACAGGCATAATATTATCTATTAAGTATATTATCTATACCTACACATAACAATTATTATACACAATACATATAGAAGCCACTTACTGACGGTGAATGAAAAAATAACTACAAAATAACAGTAACAACAGAAGCATTTCACGAGTTTTTACGTTCATTGGGAAACGCGAGAACTCAAAATAATAATAGACATACCTAATAAATAATAATTAACAATTAATAATAATACGTAATATTATATTAAATTTCATCCTAATAATTTTTTAAATCGTATTCAGACGCAAATCTTTTAGTAACAGTGGTAATAATAATAATTAATTATTGTAATAATAATATTTAAAAAATAATACGACGACGGCGTCCACGTCGGTGCTATTTTTATTTTGCACAGTTCGGCTTGTGGTCCGCATCTCGCCTACCTGAATAGCGCGTGCTTGTGCAATACAGATGAAGCTATTTTAAAATACTTAAAAAAAACACACAAGAGCACCTTACCAGTTACCCGGTTTAAAATAGAATTTCATTCATTATTATTATTGTTATTAATATTATTAACATCAACTTCAATTCATCAGTTAAAAAAATTTTTTTGTGTTCGCTGTTACGGAAATCTTTCTCACCGATTCGTCTAAACTACAGACACACTGCAGCGTCGTGGCATCGCTCTAAACTAATACCAAGGCCATAATTTATCTACTGTAAACGTTACTGAAACGGAACGAAAAACCATACGATTTGACAGTGGCATTTTGGTAACAAAGCCCGTGTTCAAAAAATAGTAATTACACTGCGCATTCTACAATAAATAAATATAGAACTATACTAAAAAAAACTAATCTACAACACAAAATGTAATGTATACTACTAAATCGATTGTGTAAAACCATTCTGCTACCTACTGGATAATCAGCTATAATAATATTTCATACTATAATATGTAATATACAGGCATAAAAAATATAATACAGATATAGTATAGTGTATGGAAAATTGAATCACCGGACGGCGGATAGTCGATGATCACGATAGAGAATAGTTTTGAAGAATGAAGTTACATGAAAATTAAAATATAGATTAGAAAAAAAACCCCGACTGCGGTCAAATTTGATTTAGAGAAGTATATTAAAAAATCAATACTAAGCACTTGGTGCAAGGTATTTTTAGGTAATACGATTGTATGGCATAATATTGCAGTCATATGCATATCAAATTAATCATGTAATATTAAACATGATTGTATACTATAATCTAGCTGGAATATATAGTTGTTACTAGCTCACCTATGATAGTGGGCTTTTTACATGCGGCCAGGTAGGAATCTTGACGCACCACCGGTTTGAAGCGATACGATTCATCTTTAGAAATAGACTCGTCTAGAAAAATAACCCCTTTTATGTCAAAACACTCCAAAAGATATGGTTAGGTTAAGTAAGTAAACAAATAAACAATAATAATAATAAATATTGCATGACAGTACACCCTTCTCATGCAAGTCTGAACCTTATTGCTGTCCGTCCAGCACGATTTCAGCCAACACAGTAAATGACAAAAGCTCAGAACCAGACAGTTATACACGTTTAATATAAAAATAGCTGATTAGGTATAAATATTGTTTGTATGATCTTACTTTTTTGTGGTTCATATTCTTTAGGAGGATCGCAGTGTATTTTGCTGCTGCCAATCGGTACGATTAGATTCCCAGAATGGTATCCCGCTGAAGGACTGGTGAAAGAGATCGACTTATCAGAAGAACCTGCATGCAAAAGAATAGTTAAAAACAAAAATGTTTTTGGAAATTCGATAATTTGAGCGACTATAAAATTTCCCGATAATCTTATGTTTAGTACAAATTGTCTCGATGATAAACTTTCCCGGATACACTTCTATCTGAAGGGTTGTCAACTCTCCTGGATCAACATATTTTCTATTTATACAGTAACGTAAACTCATCAGTTTCAAAAAACGTACATTTTATAACATACCGCACGTATAAAATTGTATAAAAAAGGTGTGGTATAATTTAATGCATTAATCAAAATAATGAATATATTATCTTAACATATATTAAGAATAATATTAAATATTATATGATAATAATCGTATAAAAATATACATATTGTAGTTAGAACAACTCACGCCAATACTTATATGATTTATTTAATTAAACAAAATTACTTTGGAGAGTTGACATGGGTATTTCCTTCAGGCAACAAGTAAACTATAATGTTGATTCGGGAGTTTATTATCACCAGATATTTTTGCACCAATGAAACGACATGCAAGTTAGTGGGCTACGTTTTAATTAATACTTATTATTATTTGTCGCTGCACTCACTACTGAAGCTAGTAATTGAATCGTCAGTAATCTCTAATTGTTTCGCAGCGGTGGGTTGTTTCTTGTCGGTGTAGAGTTTTTGTTCGTATTCCTTTTTTCTCCCAGCCACATTAGGAACATTGTGCTTAGACGTTAGTCGGGCCAACTCGCTCTTGTAGAAATCGGTCTTGTCGTCAATTTTACCACTCTCGAACTGTTTGGCCCTCATGGAAACCACTTGCAGCATGCCCGTCTGTTTCGGGTGATGATGGTCCACAGTCTCAGCGCCCGCCGCAAGTGACTTACCGCCGCCGCCAATGCCGTCCTCGTGTATTTTTCCCAAAGTGTTTATAAACTGTTTGCCTTTCGGCTTGGACACGGCTGGCGGCGGCTGGGCGGATGATGACGTTTCCACCACTGCAGTGCTGCACTCCGCGAATTGCTGGGGCTGATTGACCGACGACGACGATGACAGCGAAGGTGGCCACATGGGCGGTAAAAGTTTTTGCGGCCTGGCGTAGAACTCTTTGGCTGGTTGCTGCTGCTGCTGTTGTTGTTGTTGATGCTGGACAACGGGTCGGCGGAGGAACTCTTCCTTCTGTTCGAGGCTTTTCTTTATCCGGGACATGATGACGGGGTCGACGGGCGGAGGTGGCTGCGACGCACCGCTGTACTGCGGGTGACGGTGGGGCCGGTATTGGGCTGCCGAGTTGTCTGCCGCTACTTGTAGCTGCAGTGCGTCGCGGCACGCCACCCCTATGTCCATGCTGTGTCGGGCGTTCGGATTGTTGGATAGTGTCGCCGCCGGCTTGTTCCGGTGGTGAGAGTAGCCGCCACCACTGCCGTTCGTATCGGTGACAGACGACCGCCGAACGCCAGACGTACGGTGTGGTGACACAAATCTAGCTGCGGCTGACGACGGTTTGGCGCCACTGACGCTGACACTGACACTACCAATACCGCCGACGCTACTGCGGTGTTGGGGGTGATCCCAGACGGTCTGGTAGATGGGACTGGAATCGCGACCACGGTGATTATGGAAACGCAATTCGCTACCAGATGTCATAGCCGTTTTCAGGCGGCCGGGCCTCTGGTTTGTTTCGGGGTTATGAGCTGTTTCGCTGAAATACTACGCACACACGCCAAATGTACGGTTATTATATAAACATAAAATACCTAATCGTATTGTAAATATACTAGGTGGCTTTGTCCCCTGCTCGCTTGGCTCATGATCCTCTCGGATGGGTCAAGATTTCCCCCTAGGTCCAACCTCCATGGGGCCTATTTTATAGCAACCCAAGGGTCATCCCTTTAGAATCTTGAAGTTTAATATATTTTAAAATAAAATATGCATGGAAGATAAAATATATTATTTTTTGGGGAATAGATAAGCGAGTTTTGGTATTCAATTAAAAATAATTATTATTTATTTATGTTTTGGCTATGAAAATTATATTATGTGGATTGTGGAAGAAAAACTCTGTTTACATAAAAGGGAGATGTAATTATATAGATATTGTATTATAGGTTGTAGCACGCGACTATAATTGTACACTTCTATACGGATGAAAGTCGACGATGGATCGAGCAAGGTCTAAAAACGCAATAATAAATATAATATACATATTACATATAGTTGGCACAGTATACACCCACCACATGAAATTATTCACGTTATACAGTAAAGTAACTTATTTATTACGTATTACTCTTGCACCTTTTCTTGTACACACAATAATTAAATTTGTCAATCGTGCGTGCGTCATAACAATTTAAATAATATAGAAATATAATATAAGTAGGCAACAGTAGACAGTTATATAGTACTCACCAACTGTAGAATGTCATTTTCCATGGGCACCACAAGCAAATAGAGATGGCATTGTGTTTGTTGGATGACCTGCACGACGTGTGCGTACGACTTACCGGCCACCGTTTCACCGTTGACGCTGATTATGCGGTCGCCAGTACTGAGACCAGCTACGCTAGCTGGACCGTGTTCCCTGACGTGTTTCACAAATATTGTGTCCATCGGTTCGTCCGAATAGTCGCCAGCGCCCTGTCGCAAGCCCAACCGTTCGTCTCCGGCCAAAACCTGAAGATCGACAAAATACATTATAGGCGACGAAAAAAAAAAGGTAATATTGTATTAAGTTAAAATGTCCAATATTAACAATAGCGAAATCGTTTTTATGTAATCCAAATGTGGAATTATTGTAGGCATACATATACATTATATATATATAATATTATTATTTAGCCATCATTGTCAGATTTTATAAAAATGAACAGCAGAAGTGTAAGCAATGTGTGTAGTGAGTGAGGAATGTGTTGCAAGGAAAAACATAATATACAGATATTCTATAGGTATTCACATTTTAGGTGGGTATATCACATATGTGCAACAGCATATTATAACAAAAAAAAAAAAAAAACCGGAGAATTGAAGGGTATAATTTTGAGTATATTAGGCCACTGTCAAGTATGTGTTAAATTTGAATTCAATGATAAACCTTGTTTATTTAATATATTTCTATATATTGTAATATTGTATTATCATTTGTTTCAATAAACTATATTATTATTAAACTCGGTGAATTCCTACGACGAAAAACGATTCTGAGCGGAGACGATTTGCAGTCAGCGTATATATTTCTAAGGATTGTTATAAGTAATTTATTTTACTATATGTAATACGATAGATGGAACTAATTTTTGAGAAATACAAATTGCATTTATTATAATATAACTATAATTATAATTGTTATCTATTAACTTAAAAGTCAATATCGATGTACTGCGGAGAAAGGTGTGTTTGTGGTATAAATAACTTGAAATTAGTTTAGGAATTTTTAAAATTTAATTGCGTACCTACTCGTATAGTAAATAGCAATATCTACCTTGTGCCTGTGCGGTTAAATGTTTCAAGTCTTAGCGAAATAATATTTTTAGGATCACAACAAAATAATTACAAAACTATTTTCGTCAAAATATCAAAATTTGAACATGAAATGTCCATAAATAAAATTATTATGTTTCTATTATATCAATTTATGAGGAACTTTGTATAGAATAGTCAAGCCTATTAGCTATTACATTTGCATACTTTATACATTTTTAACCAAGTACAAAATAATTTTAAAATGTAGGTACATGATTTTGAGGAATTTCATCAAAATTTGAATTTCAAACATTTATAAAAACCTACTACAGTACTACTTTATAGAGACATGTTTTTAAAACAATAATAATTGATTTATGAAAACTATACACAATGATATGAAATATGAAAGTACTAAAAATACATGAAAACTAAAAAAGGTATTTTGTATATACAATAAAAATGACTTAGTGAACTCCTATTGAACTATTGCAACATAATGGAACATTTCGGGAGCTTTAGTTGACCACAAAGATATATTTGTGTATACACTTCTAAGTGTAATAACTCTGACATCAAACCGATGAATCCCATAAAGTAACCTATGAGCCACTTAGTAATATCGGATATAAGTTTATGGATGTTCGTTTTATAATTATTGTATAACGTTTCGTGTAAAACAAAATAAATCCATTACCTATTACACATTTGTTAAAAACTTTTCAGATACTTATTAAAATGTAGTGTTTACATAACACAGGTTCTACATTCTCAGGCAAAGTAATTCAATCCAAACAATTATGATTGCGTTGAAACATAATACTAACTACACTTTGCTACACTAATGCTAACTACACTTTTAGAGGCGTTAATGATTTATTACGAAAAAGAGCTTTTAGCATTTTTTTTTTTTTTTAATGTACTTCCAAATAAAAAATATACATGTTATAAATGGTTTGGATGAATTTATTTTGATTTATAGTTAGACCTGAACGTATGTACTATGGGTTAATTTTTCAGTATTAACAACGGAGAAGCGTTCCAAAAAAAACAAACATTAATATATACTATGAATATACCTATAAGTAGTAGGCGTATTTAGTTCTTGCGTCTTGTTTTGGCTACAGGTGGTGAAAGCTCATACATTCCGTAGGACACACACACACACACACACACACACACACACACACACACACACACACACAAACTAATAAACAATTCTGACGACGTCAAAAATACATTTTGTAACCAAAAATAATTGGCAACCAGGTGAAGTATCTCACAACAAAAAAAAAAAAAAGACATTATGGACAGATAAAATTAAATGCGGTGGGACAATGTATAAAAAAAACATAAAGTACACTATAGCTGTGCGACAATAGATTAACCAATAAAAAAAAAATTCCTAGCAGAACTTATAATTTATATTGTGTATATAATGTATATGCTTTGGTGCTCTTCGGCGATTATTAAGTGAAAAATTGTTGTTTTTCTTTTTTTATAACCTATTCTAACCAATGTTCACTTTTGCAGGTGTGTAACTAGCTTAATTATAAGAAATTATAAAAAATAAAGTTTAGTTATTTACTGTATTAAATGGAAAAATATCACCAAATCTTATCATAATAATATCGTCATAGACAGTTTAAAAATTTAAATAAAACGATGAATTTTTTTTATAAACTAATATCTGAATGTTTTTTTTTATTATATAAATTGTAACATTTATAACTTTACAGCACATACAATATCCATGTGAAAACTTGGCACAAAATTTATATTTTGTACATAATGTTTATTAATATACATACACATTACATACGTAGGTATATTAAACACAATGTAAAAACTATTGAACGTTTCTTAAAAGAAGGTTTACAATTAAATATTCTTTTACATCATTATGAAGTTTACAAGAAACATGAGCAACCTGAATTTTAACGTATAAAATTGTACAACACGAAGATACTTTTAAAAAAACTGATGCAAAAGTATTATAGAAAAACAGTTATTTATATAATAAAATTAATAAACACCAAGATTATATTATATATGTAGTTGTTATTGAAAAAATAAAAATGATTATTGAATCAGAAAATACTTTTATATAATTTGATCACGACTAGAATTATTGTATTGAATAAACTCTCTTGTTGTATACATAATTCAAATATAACTATCATGGTACATGCGATTATATGTGTATATATGTAACCGAATAATATTTTTAGTGTTTAAATTAAATACTTTTTAAGTGACGAAGAAAAATGACCGACTTAATGATATTAAAATTACTATATCTATGTGTAGTATACAATTTTATATATTTTACAAGTCTGTATACAATACTAAAATATTTAAAATAATACTGATGGAATTCAGTAATTAGTTAAAATTACCGAATTGAACAATTCAGACGGAGATCCAAAGTCATTACACGTATAATTATATAAAATACTGTCACGTGGCTATATTTAATATATTTAATATTAACCATCATAAATTATAGGGCACTGTAGTAGAAAAAGAATTAGGTATACTATTTCTTATGTATAGGCAGGCACATAGTAGTAAAAATTTATCAATATAGCTAATTTTTTTTAACTGTACATTGAATTATTGTGTTTATGTTACTATTGGTCGTGAGTATCTGGTCAAGGTTAAATGTGTAATTACTCAGAATTTATACTATAAAAAGGCCAATGAAGGCAATTTATATTTTATAAAGAAAAATTATTTTTAAAAAAAGTTTCAATGAGATACATATTATATTGCTCGAGATAGTAGATATGTTTTTTAACGTTATAGTATATATATAAGATTAATTGAATTGCATTTGTGATTCTCAAGAGTATTTAGGTAGGTAAATATACCGTATATGTATAGTATAATAATATTATATATATACTATATTACTACATATTATGTATCGCGCTTACCAAATATGATTCGGGTGGATAAACGATGAAATGGCGCAACGTGAAACCGAATCCATTTTCTGATCGGCGTATAAACAATGACCTGGGACCACCAGTTCTAGGTTCTCCACGGTTTTGGCCCTGTAAAATTAAAATTAAAACAATTCAAATTACATACGGAATACTATCTGTGCAATATGCATATTTTATTAATTTTAGGTAAACATGCTACTTTTATATATTTATTATTATTAATAATAAATAGTAATTAAAAATGTTCTTTTAGAAGACCATATTATTCAATATTTTACGCGGATCCTTGAAATTTATAGTGGCATAGTGTTTGGGTACAATATATAATACATATATAGGAATATTTTTATCAATAATACGTCGTGGTTGCTTTATCTTGGTGTCTGCAGATTTTATATGAACGGGGTCATTTATGGTCGTTTAACAAACTAATAATATAAATTCAAGTCAACATAGAAAATACTAAATAGAGATTATTACTGTCTTTAAACTGTAAGAATGTATGTACATAATAATATTATTATCGTGGTTTTTCTATAATTATAACGATCATATATTGCACTTCGATTAGGTTTTTGTATAAAATTGAACGCTGCATATGCAATTATTATGTACAGATACCTAACCTATAGATGCTATACGTATAGTTGTATGCATTTTAAAACTAAATTTGATAAACTATTTCGCCAAACACGGTTATACAAAACAACTTATTGACAAGATGAATAAATTCAATAAATTTATTATTTTGTTCTCTTGCGCACGTTCAGACCGCATATTTCATATAATTACAATTTCGTATAAATGTTAAATATGTCATTAACTCGCATTATACTGATCGATAGGGATTGATGAAAAAAAAATACATTTATTTTATTACAGCGGAGGTGTGCGACAGAATCCTGTCCTTTTATGGACGAATATGAATATAAATCGAGACCAGATTCTTGCACAGAATATGATACCCAATCGAATGATACTGAAACAGTAAGACCACTATATAGATCTCATTATTCGCCATGTAAGGTACCATGTATTAGCAATAAACATTTGTTTCTTAAACACACTAATGCAAAGTGAACGTTGAAAACAATGAAATATAAAAACACAAGATTTTTCATAATTTCTATTTTTTTCAAAAGTAAATTTATCAAATATCAATATGACAGTAACGTTAAATATTCTAATGCATGTCTAATAGAGAAAAAACACGAGTAAACGAATAATAGTAAACTGATTTTTTTGTAACCAGCACATATGAAACCACCGTCGTCTTGGTGTTATAATTTTATTCTTCGAAGATATAGAAACAAATGTTTAATTTCTTACAATAAATAATATAAATGTTCCGTAATTATTAAGTTATAATATTGTTATAAGCAAAGGTTGACCGAGTTGTAGTTGAATTCTAAACTATAGGCATCCAAATAGTTCCTAACACGACAATATATATAAATAAGGGTATTATCAAAATTGTCTGTTATGAGTTTATGACTGCTCGACCGAGTTCTTCTTTCTCAATGTCCCTAGAAATAGAATCATTTAGACGATAATAAGCACAGTGGCGTCACACCAATTAATAACGCTGTTAATTATCGTCAGTCGACAATAAAAATCATTATCGATATCGATTGTATGTATTATGATTGCGAACCTAACCTAACACAGAGAAAACGTATACGAACATGGATGACTTAAGTGAATAATGCAGGAAAGAAATTTGTGTTAGTTATATTCATGTAGAAACTTACGTATGCATATTGCATACCCACCGTATAGAACCTTTTTACCTACTATCGCGTAGTGGGAACTTACATCGTACCGTTTTTTATCCTTCTCTCTCCTTTTCTCTTTAATCTATCGCTGTAATTCCTCATTTTTTAAATTTCCTATTGCAATAATATTAGTACGTGATGATCATTGGTAACCTCTCTGCCTCAGCCTATCCTATAGTATACGAATTTGATTCAGTCGTTTCCAGCTCTGAATTTCAGACAGAAAGAAGAAAATTCACGATCGAAATAATATCCGTCAGAAGATCTATATTATAGTATATAGGCGACTATAACCCGTGAGTACTCAAATTATAAGATTAAGAATATTATTACTATATTATTTATTATTTACAACTATTCCGTTTACCATTTCTTACATGTTCTTACACGTTGCTCACTCCCTCACGTCTTAACCCAAGCAACAGTAATAAAACGAGGAAAATATAATTAATAATTATTATTAAAATCATTAGCATCACGAGTTTTGAGTGAACGCATGCGCACACATTGATGTCTGACATACGTACACAGAGTTATCATAAATATAACTCTACAAAGCAACTCGCGTGCTCTCGATTGCTGTGTGCTGTTCAGTATACTTAATACAATTATATATTATGTATAATTTTATATAATACATACAAAATGATTCACAAAGCATGCTCACCCTCATATTTCCTTTAATAGTGAGAATTGAGATTCTAATTTTTTAAATTTTTAAGTATACTAATTGAAGATCTTATTTTTAAAAACACTTAAGATTGTTTAATATTTTTTAATTAGTGTCTATACCAACATTTTTTTTCTTATGAGAATCACTTATTTAATCAATAAATTGTTAATCAGATGAATTTTTTAAAAATTATGATATATATCCAAATCAAATTTAACAGTAGTTTTTGAGTTATTTAACATCGTGTAGATACTAAGAATAACAGGTCTATATAACAGATTTTGAAGATATGGTGGCTATGATGATTTAAAAATTAGAGAAACTACTTGTTTGATTTTTTAATTAAGATACATTGACATTTTTAAAAAGTCATTTGCTTAAAAATGTACAGTAAAAGAGGTGATTTACATTAGAAAATAAAGAAATTTATACAGGTCACTCATTAAATAATAGCTAAAAATCGAAAAAATTAAATCATGGTCCTCTTGTATACTTAAAAATTACTTGAATAAATTATTAAAGGAAAAAGTGGGAGTGAGTAAGTTGGTGAATCATTTTGTACATGTATTATATATTATTATTGTTGTAGTGGTGCATGCACATGTTGGAGATGTATAATATTATTTTGTCACGCGGTTGTTTTCATAATTTATTATTATCACACGGTGGCGACGGCAGGGAATACGTCTTGATTTGCACACGTACTTTATGCACTCAAACGCATGCGTGTATAATAATATTAGAACTAAATACAGCTTAATACCGACCGGCATCAATCCGCCCGCCATGCGCTACTTCCTCGTTTGATGACCAGCCAAATAATTACACGGAATTTCCATTATTATTCTCACTGTAATATAATATATTGTGCGTTACGTTCGTCAATTGTCGCACAAATCCCCTCTCCAGTCATCACCACATAACGACGGTTGACCGCACATCCGCATCACGTTTACTCCAGTGAAGTAATGCATATAAAAATATTTTGCTGCACGATGATAATAATATGGTGGTATACGTGTAGGTATACATAATATAACTCCTAATAATAACATAATTATGGACTAGGGTGTACGAAACCACGACCACAACGGCCGACAAGAATACGTTATCATTATGTGAGACTGCAGCAAAATATCTTTATGGCGTACAACTACCAATCGTACAATCATCAAATTTGCTCAGATATATTACTCTAAACATGAAATTATAGCTTATAAAAAATGATATGTACTATATTTTATTGTTTATCGCCAGATTTTAATACGTTTTGTTTTGTACGTTATACATAAAAAAAAATAGTAGCACACCGATAGACAATAATAATAAAACATAAAATACAACCAATAACTAAAACACCGAACAATATACAACACAGGTTGAACTATATTATCTATATTTAAATACATTATACGTGCAACGTAGTGATGATAGTATGAGGTAGGTACAAGCTATTAAATATAACATCTTATGAGAACAATACAGTATTACACTCTGGAAAAATTACAACAAATTTAACAATTTAATCAAATTTATGAAATCGGATTTTTTCTAAAATAATTTCAACATTTTTTTTATAAAAAAAAATAATTAAACATGAAAATTTACAATCTATAAATTAAAAAAATATAAGTAAACTTAATGGGGGATTACAGAAAAAACTGTAAAACGCGATGGAATAGAGTGCGTCCTGTGACATTATTATTCCAGATTGTTTACTCTAGTTTATAACAATAAAGGGGCTTGTTGCACAGTTTGGGATATATTTTGGTTCAATGTCATGTGACCGGCGAGTGTAATATTATATTATTTATTACTATCCACATAACAAGGAAGAAAAATAGTAGACGTCGTTGATGCAATTGGATTAATTAATAATAGGACATGGTGCTTAACGCGTGTATATAATATGCAGTACATAAATTGGGACGGATCCTATATATAGGCGTGTCGTGGTGGAAGACGAATGAATCAGATGAAAGTGAACAAAGATGATGTATTTGACATCACGAGCGCACAATTACACACCCAGAACCAAAGCAGTAACAGAATGAAAGATAAAAATAATAATATAATACATGTTTAGACAGAGTTTTGTCTCTTGCATACACGAAAATCGTCATATATATATTTACTGTAGTAGACTTTAGTCTACTGTGACTAAAAAAACAAACATTTAATTCATTGATGAAATAGAGTTAGTTTCGTTAATTGGTTACATTCAGTTTTACCTTGTGAGATTTAATTGTAAAATAATTTATAAAAGACTCAAACAAATGTTATTTATTTATTTTTCAATGCTATTATATAAAATAATTATTATCCAACGAATATTTTACAAATGACATGTATCTAATGCAAAGAAGAACTTTATTATACACAGTGTACACATAAACCGAGGAATGAATATTTTATTGATAGTCACTAAAAACAATCTTTTCGGGAATTTAATGGCTTATAGAAATAATTGATGTTCATTTTAATATCTAGAATATTAATTGTATAATGTTATTATATTATAATGTATCTACTCGTTTACGATCAATACAAGTTTATAACTAGATAAATATTAAAGAAATAATTGTACGTTCAATTATTAATGAATATGTACAAAATTAAAATATATATTTACATACAATGTTTACTAGACTTGAAATAATAATAAGATATAACACGCACATTATGCTACAGTCTAAATAGCATAAATATATTTTATTATGAAATTCAAGCATTAAACATAGAATAGGGATTACCTAATAAACATGACGTACTTGTATTATATTGTAAGCAGCACGGATTTGCTTAACCAGAATACTTTGCAGATACAAGTCAAAAATTATAATACTGTAAAGTGTAAATATACACGCATCATCATAACATAATATATAAATGTGTAAAACAACCATATAATAATAATAATAATAATAATATTATATTATGTTATATTATAATATAATGAACACGATTTGCACGATTGCGGACGGTGCAAGGTAGTATTATGGTGACTTGAACGCGCGTTCCTCCACACAATATTATTATACAGATAAACACAAACGCAGTGTGGCTATACACAATAATAATATTCAACTACACGCAGAATATCCCGAGGTGTGCGATTTTATCGTATAAAGGGGCTTTTTAATTGTGACCTAGTTAAAAAATATATTATGTACATAAATATATATTTTTAAATTACTTTCATCGAATAACCTCGCGAATTCCTGCATGGCAATTATTGTTTTACAAAACGTTCAAAAATTATATAATAACGTTTTTTTAAATTGTTTTTAAAATGATTTTTATTTTTATCATGAATAATATAATATAATTTCACAAAAACAAATTATCGAGGGGACAGAGATTATAGCAAATACACGACGATATATTTTGGAAAACATTACAGATGTTCGCTACCGGGTTTTGACGCGGATGGGTTTGACACACGTACACACACATACACTAACATTAATGTATTTTTTTTTTTTTTTGGCAGCCACTCTATAGCAGTTCATTATAAATCGGCTGCTGCTGGCGGAGGTTGATGATTACTGACATGCCGAAAAAAATTAACGTTTAGTCAGCCATAGCTCGTCGGTCGATGGTGTTCGTTGGTGGATTTGGTCTTGTCAAGCAGCGTTCATATTATTATTTCATTATTCAAATGTAAAAAAAAAACATATTATATTTTTTTTTTTTATTTGACATTTGTCGTCGCCGTTGTCTTCGCAAACAACCACGCAACGACAACGACGACATGCAGTGTCTGTTAAAAAAAAAAAAAGAATAACAATAGAATACATAATATATTATGTATATAAAAAAAATAATTAACGAATTTCTCTTTTTCTATCGATGTTTAATATACCCAATTATAATTATATATTTAAATTATATATACATAATATACTACGCAAATAAAAATCAGTGCCTGTCTGCGGTTACTGTATATCTTTGTAATTGATTGTGTGTTCACTTTATTCAAAACAAAAATATTTGTCATCTATATAATAATATAAACACAATAATTTGAGCAATGGTTAAGTTAGGTTAGGTTGGACTTTTGTCCAACAGTTGAATTTCACCACACGTCCACTTGCAGTCGTACTATAATATCCCATGAACTATGTAAATGTAATGTTATTATGTCACATGTATTAAAAGCGTAGTCCAGTATATACCAACTCGTATATCAATGGTATAAAAAAATATATTTAAATGCATATTTTTCTAATTAAGATTAGTAATCTACAGCATTTATTAACCTACGTGGACTATATAGCAAGTGATAACCAAACACACGTACAAGGGCAATACACAGGTTATAAAAAGTATTTTTATAAACGATTGTTATAATAAACCGTCCAATTTATCTTGGCACTCGGGAACCACAACCATTATGATTTAACAAAAAACAGTGGTCCGAAAATTATATATATTTATTTTATATATTATAGTTTTTGAACCATTGTTTTCTGAAGATCGTAATGGTTTCTGAGTGTCAAGATGAACTGGACGGGTATAATATTAATATAATTAATTGATCAGGGTAGTTAAAAATCAAAATAAATAAGTATCTATATAATGTATATAATATACTATAGTATACTATTCTCTATACCTATACTTTGCTTGCCTGCATACATTGTAAAAAACTAACTTTGGTAACATTTGGGTTTAATTTAGTATTGTAGGTGTATATTTAGCACACAAATTTACCTAATAGTGAATGATACTCGACTGCAGTAGGTACTCATATATATTATGAACTATACGTTATATTTTATTTCCAATCTTACAATCTATTACCACTCTACTCATATTAATATGTAAAAAAAGTAAATACTGCACAAATGAAAAACGTGACTATTACTATAAGATTTTACCATCATATTGTGTATATTCATTTTAAGTTGCTACATTATACTAATGTTCTGATGCTATGATATTTACTTATCGTGTTGTAATCCAACAAAAATGATAACATTTTTGGAAGCAAAACGATTATTTGTAAGCAATTCTCCCGTTTCGTTTGTATGAATAGGCTACAGGTATACTACCACTCACTTTTTAAGAACAAAACTGTGTTCATTCTATTTATTATTAGGTTTGTATTAAATCTGAGAAATAACGACCTACCTACGTAAACATAACGGTGGCATATTTAACCATAAAAATAATAATTATTTAATAAACTATAATATGGCTGGCGTTTAAAACGATATATGATTATTATGCGATACATTATATATATTTTATATGATGCAGTTCGCAGAACTCGTGTTTATATAATTTAATATATTATATTGATGCTAGGTACTTTGTATAAGGGCAATATATAGGTTAGGTACGCTCAATGGATTCGTGATCGACGAAAAAAAGCTACGTATTCGTTTGTTTGTCTTATTCGCGTGCACACACACACACACACACACAAAATAAAACCAGAATTGAATCAATACTATACACACCACAATGATTGACAAGTATATGACTCGAAGGTCAGACACGACATTACCATATATTATTTTTGGGACAATGACGCGGCGGTGGCTATATGCGCACATTCGCTTGATTACGATGCATCTGGACTAGATATATTATAATTTAAACGAGATGTAATTATTGAAACGAGGGCGCCAGGTGCAGGAAAAGTGATATCTAAATTTGAATAATATTTTATAGGACCCTAGCGCATGCACGTGTATATAATTTGATACAATACGTTTTATGGAGTACTTTTATAACGGCAGGTGACAGTCGACGCAAACTTTTTATGCATACAAAAAATAAAAACAATTCAATGACCGAAAACCGAGAAAGAGAGAGACAACAGAATAGTTCCAAGTTTTTTTTCTGGCGGACAACGATGGGCGGTTTTGACAGACATCGAAAAGGAGGACACGGATTTTCGGCCTATAATTGTAGTACGCGTAATAATAACGGAAGGCTGTGAAATCGTGTCGAACAATATCGTATTATAATTTATAATATTAAACATAGCTGTTTAGTTGAATAGCGTACAGACACGCGTCATCCAATCATCGTGTGATGTCGATGGAACGTATTTAATCAAAAACGGCGCATAAATTATGAAAAATAATTAATATAAATAGCCAATATTTTACGAGTACATAGCGTGTAATGTATAATAAAAACGCGACCGATAAAAAAAATAGGCGAAAAATAATCATAAAGCAAGACTAAAGTATTATATTTAATTCTATAGCTACCTACAATAAAACTATATTATTATATCATATAGATACTACAGGTGTATACAACAGGTGTATAAATAAAAATATAAGCTGCAACGGCAGTACCTATCTGAGCGAGCGTTGAAATCGCGGTCCGTGTCACCGCCGCCGGACGAACGGGACTGCGTCTGCGTGGTGGTAGTATAATAATATATTTCCGCTGTGAATAAAATTGCAATGTTCCGGCTCCGCCGTTTCTGCGCTCCGATTGATTTTCCCGCGAAAATGAACGGGCTACGTCGTCTAGCGCTTGTAAATAATTTCCGATTAACACGACTACAATACACGTGCACGCACACATACATACATACGAATTTTATTGTAATGTTTTTGTGTTTCGAACGAGACAACTCTGCTGTCACGATGCTGAGCTTGGTGGTGTTGCATCGCACACAGAAGTCGTAGTCGTATCGAAAACTATGTCAAGACGAAAATAACGGCAGGAAGCTTGATTTTTTTTTATACATTTTATATTATATGGTACGCACGAATGGTTTTTCATTCGGTTTTTCATGCACGCTTGTAAGTGTGTTTGTGTATATCAAGGTAAATCAAACTGTGGTGAACACACGTTAGCATCCGGCCGCCCTCCACACGGCTTACAATACGTGGTACATGATTATATATTGTACATAGGTCATAGGTAGACACCCAGATAAAATTAACTTGTAATTTATACACAGTTGCCCCAATATTAAACCTATTAAGAATAGATGTTAGTTGGCTTGTTTACAATTATTACATTGTTAGGCGAGATTTGAGCATCTCTGAATTTTAATATTTTTCATACCTGCATATTTTTATTTATATTACATATTTTTTTTTTTAACAAAAGCGATAATACATTTAATGCCTTGTTGTAAATATGTTTTGTTAAAATAAGAAAATGTATTGACATTTAAACATATTTAAAAATAAATTGAAAACAATTAACGTAAGCATTTAAAAATATTAAAAATATAATAAGATATATATGTCAGTTTATTAATATATATAAAGGCCATAAAGTAATTAAAGCCGTCAAATATTAAAGTACTATACTAATAAAATATACTAAACACTACAATAACAGAAAAAAACCAGGACAGTCTGCTGTATAGTAGGTTTCGATGTATCTCATCATTAAGTAAGTCGCTATAATGGACGCATTCAATTGCAATTCAATAATAAATCATCGTATACGAAAAACGATTATGAGTAGAGACATCAATCAATATCTAATTATATATTTCTAATGATGTATATATATTTTTTTATATATTTGGTAAAAGGTTTGAACTACAAAGTTTTTTAGCCTACATGTATTTAGAAATAAATGTTAACACGCATTATGTCTTATAACATATTTGGAAAGATTTATAATTTATATTTTATAGATTTTTGTACAAAAAATGTACAGATTACTTTCTTTGATAAGGGCTTAATATAGGCAATGAAAGAGGGTTGTTAAGAATTTGAGGAATCTGCGTATTTGGGGCATTTGATTACTATATTATAATAATATTTTAAAGTTTATTTATATACAATTATTAATAGTTATACAGTAGGTTGAACGAATTTTTATCAAAAATATCGTATACATTATGTAATAATACATAATAAGCATATATTATACATATATATAATATATGTATTATTAGCCTTTGGGTGGTTTAATAAGTTTTATTATTATCAACTTATAATTCAAAATCCAATCCTTTTCTATCAAGTTTTTAACTTGAAGTCTATAAAAAAAAAAATGTGTATAGATATTTTGTATTTTCGATGGCTGTTAGAAATCCATGTACTACATTTTCAAATCTATTATAGCTATTCAAAATTACAGATTTACAAATTTTTAACAACAAAATAATTTTATAATTTTCAATGAATCACTTAGAGAAACAGCCTAAATTGTTTAAAATTTTAATTGTGTATAAAAAATTATAATTTTAGTAGTAGTTTAACGTTCAGAATTAATATATATTTTTTTTAATTACAACAAAATTATAAAAATTGTTATTTAATGTTGCAATGTCCATTTTTGTCTAAGTTTGAACTTGAACGCAAATAAAAAAGGTGGCTTTACGCTAAAATAAATTATTTATTGCAGCAAGATCAATTTTTGTAATCATTTTGTTAAGTACTGGGAACGTTTTGACTTCTTCCCACTAAGTCAAGTACCAACTACAGTTGAAGATTGAAAAATGTATACTAAGTTTATTAATTTAATAAAACTAAAAAGAAACAAAACCAATTTACCATCACTCTATAATACCAGAATTAAGAAGTTTAAATTCGTTTTAAAATACACACTTTTTAATGATACTAAAGAAAATATTTCTAATTATAAAAATGTTATACTTGTTAGTATTTTGTAGAAAGTAATCAACTATGAACACAAAAATAAACATTTTTAATAGTGTTCATAAATGTACCTATATAAAATTTAAATTAATGTTTTTTTTATCTTGTTTATTAACTTGCATATTTGTATTATTATGCTTTTAACCAAAACGTGTTTAAATAGTACTAAGTATTTTAACAAAATTAACGTTAAAAGAGGTGTACAATGAAGAAAAAAATACATTCAATATTGTTCGTTAACGACTTCGGGTAATACCGTGATTATTAAGTGCATAAATTTATCTTTTCCAAAAATGATTGTTCAAAATATTATCAGCTGAATACAATTAGCGACAACGTGAAAATATCTTTTATCGTACGGCGTCTCGTATATATTTATGAGAACATTGTTGTAAAAATGTAAAATAATATCATGCATACTGCGTAAGCCTCAATCCAATGACAATATCATTAGAGAAGATCAATTATTTTCTAATTTGTTATACTTATGCTTCTTTTTTCACACTCTCAACACTGTCTATACTACCACGTTACCAACTGTTTAATAACTCATTAAGTCGTGTCCGAAAACAGTCACTATAGCCTGTATCCGTGTGATTTATGCGTAAATTTCTGACTACACGTTTAGTCATTTAAAATAACACAACGTCCATGTTAAATGTGCGTAATGATGACACGTACAAGTCGTGGGATGATAAAATACTACACCCATCATATTATAATATATTCATATATTACACATAATAAATATGTATTTTTTTAACAAAATTTTTTTAATCGGCATACACGGTCAGATATTCCGCAGTTGACACTTTTTAAAATATATGTCATTTCTTTTTCTCAACAATTCAGAGATGGGTAATATAAGTATATTATTTTTATACAATTTAGGCATATAATATCTTATTCCAAAACTATAACGCTATTATAACACCTGGAATATAGTTAAAAATACGCAGAGTTGTTCGAGTTTTAGTCTTAAAATGGTGACTTTATTTAAACCGGGATAAATAGAAAATAAAAAAAAGCAATGCACGCTAAATTTTTGAGTGGCAAAAACGCCGACCTGACTGAAGAAGCATAAAAAAACTGAGTACACTACTTCAAGGTTTGGCTATACTAAGTAGTATGTACATACAACACAAATATGATTATTTTATGCCATATAATATAACTAATTAATAGAACATCAAATTAAGATAAAATAAATAAAAAAATTAAACGCAATTTAGAATTTTAATTTTAAATAAGATACAAACCAATAAAATATATTAATAATCAACTTTTTCTGTAATCTATAGATTATGATATGGTGAGAAACATTCTATAAATTAAGAATGCTTTTGGAATCATTTCGGTTGCTCATAACGTGTAAAATTAGTAAGTACAAACGTAATATTTAACAAAATACGTATATATGTTACACCTAAAATAGTTATCTGTATTTAAAAGTACGTGATACTCGTTTACATATTATTTACTAAATATATTTGCTAAATTAACAATATAGCAAAATCAAAATTGTGACCACTAGGTTATAATATTGAAAATTTTCGAAATAATGACATATTTTTTTTAATAAATATTGTATAAACAAAATGAGTTATCGCATTTTGTTTTTTTATACTATACTAATTAAATTCGGTAATATTATAGTATAACTTCTTGGGCAACATTCACCAATATTTTATAAAAAAGATTAAACATTATTCTGAATTTATTACAATAAACGCAGGAAAAAATTATTTCAATGAATACAAATATCGGAATGTGTATGTATAGTTAAATCATCTTCAAATGTAATGCACACTGACTTATGTAATAAATGAGAGATAGAAATCGATTTCAAATATTGCCCACAAAAATGTTCATTCTATGATTTATATATTTTTGGATACTATGTGTATAATAATATAAAAAATGATGTTAATTATTTTTAAATAATTATGTTGTTGAGAAAAATACAATACAAATATTTTATTTCTTATAACTCCACATATTGTATAGCACGTTGTTACATGTTACATTCTTCATGTTTATGAACATAGAATATAGACATGACATATACTTCGAAATTAAATTAGGTAGTTAAACAGATGATGCTAAAAACCATTGTTCAGACTCAACGAATATTGTAAATAAAATAATTGTAATTTTTAAAACAAACAAAAACTAATAATTCATCGTTAATACTAAAATATTCTTTAAACGGAAAACGAATAACTAATAAGGATTTTAAATTTCACACGACGTTAAATGTCAAAATAATTTTCTTGAGTTCAATGGAACAAAACGTTTTGTTTTATATACGTGATCCAAATCCATACTAGTTAATTTCGTTAAAAAGTTATTTTATGCTTAATATTCTTATTTCATAAAGTCTTATATATACTCTCACGCATCCAGGCGGTCAACATGTTTTCGTCACGCTCTTATACTTTTTCACAAAAAAAAAAACCAACTTTAAATCAATTGATATTTTTTTAATACACCTGTACTTGTCGGAACAATTACTTGGAAAAAATTTCACGGGTCTTTACGGAACTACTAAAACATCGAATTTTAATTAACTCGATTTTACACAAATACGCCCGGCGCCATCTATAACGAATATAACATGTTACCTTTGATCAAAAATAAGCTCAACGCTCTACAAATAAAAGCCATTACTGCTGTCGATTATAATATGATTCGGATACAAAATCATGGAACACAATAGAAAACTCATGAACTTAACGACCCATCAAAACAGCGCTTAAAAAAAAACAATTACCTGAAACATTAATAAATTTTGTTTGAATAGGTAGGTGAACATGAATTATATACTATATAGTCTATATAATAGACAAACTTTACAACCCCTTCAGAAAAGTAATATTTTTATCGACTATTATTAGTGTTGGGCAAAAAAAACTCAATAAAAACCGGTGATTAATGTTTATAAGGATTGTATCTAAAATTTATAAATTAATTTATTATTATTAATTATTTAATGTAGGCACACTCATTCAATTTTTTTGTACGTATAATACTATTAAATAATTAAAAATATATAATCTATGATTAATAAATTAAATTTTTAACCAGAGTATATTAATTATCTTTGATATTTTGTATAGTATTATTTTATGTATTTAAATTAACATAAATATCATTATTATATAGTATATTAACAAATTCAAAGTGTGTACCCGGATGTGTACCTATATATTTATAGAAATTTACTTATTTTTAATTATAATTGTTATCTTAATTATAACTTTAATCATAGTTTTTGTTCTACATCAATTATAATTATTCTTCTCCCAGTCATAATAGGCAAACTGTACCTACTTGGAAAAATACTACTCTAACAAAGTATGCAAATTATTATTGTACTTACATTGATATTTTTCATGAAAACCAACAAGCCTGTTTGATGTATTAAGAGCATTAATAACGAATTTATAAACTAATCTTATCAGACACTTAAAAAGGAATTGGCGCAGGGACCAGATTTTAACTCCCTGAAAATTGGCTCAATGTAAAAAATGCCACCAGTACGCGCATTCCCTACTATATTTTATAAATATTTTTTTATAACATTTTCTATTATGGTATCAGGTATCTAGCACCTACTATAAAAATGTCTTTGGTATAAAAAAAAAAAAAAATCTATAATTTATAGTAAAATTATCGTCAAGTTAGACAACTTATAATACTATGTCCTTCCAATCTATTAAGGAATCGATATTTTTGGATGCCAATATTATAACATAGATCAAGTTTCAACATGTATCTAATTACCTACTGATAATTGAATTCTTCTTTTATGGGTTGATGACCATGAACTTGCATTTTTATTCACTCTAATATAGGGTAAAACCATAAAATCAATCTCTTTAGCCATAAACAAATCTAATTATTTATCAATATTTATAATAAAATAAGAAACAAATTAATTTTTGTAACTAAGAAAAAAATAGTCATTTATTGAAATATGTTAATACGAGTAATAAAAATGTAATTGAACATTTTTTTCAGTGATAATTTTTAAGAAAAAACGAAATTCAATACGATTTCAGTATTCTTTTTTAGCCAATACTTGTTTTAGAATTATGCAGCCTGCCTAAATATCTCACAAGGTAACATAAAGTAACGTAGTTATTACCTAACATCGTATACAAAAACATGAAAATTGCATTTAAGTTTCAATTTATAAATAGGTTGTATTTATAAATTTTACTTAAAAAAGATTAGCATTGAAATGTTATGGTTGATAAATATTTCTACGTAACTTCCTGTATTTTTATATTGAGTATAACTTATAAAAAAATAACACCTTTGTCAAATTAAGTGTTACAAAAAATGCGTTAATAAATTAATATTCAAGTCAAGTATAAATTATCAACATTAGATATTAAGAGGTGAAACCATCCATATTGTATTAAATTAAAACATTTAAATTAATATTCTATAATAGTATATAATATTATAATCATTATGTTTATCACGACGTTGGCGTATATAAACAATCAACAACTCATTTCAAATTTTCAATAATAAGTTTTTGTATTTACTTAACATTTAGATAAAAATCAAATTTTAGGACCCATTGATCAGTTGACCTATTTGAAATAAATATAGCTTAAAATATAATACATGGGTATAATAGGCTAGATACTAATTTTGCAACGTCAGATACCTTTTTTTAAAAATAAAAAAAGAGAAGAAAAACAATTGCCATAAAAAGTGACTAATTATGTAGGTTAAAATATATACTTTCTAGATTTAAAAAAAAACATTTTTGACAATACTTGTTCAATCAATACTAACTATACAAGCGTATGTTATATGTTAACAAAAAAGAAATTTAACTTCGTTTTACTTTTATACTTCGATAGTATCAGATCCACAGACAAACGGTATGTTTAAATATACATAATAATAAAAATATAAAAAAAAAACCCGTCCAATATAATATATTATACATATTTTATTGCAGTCGTGTACTGCACCACTTTCTACATAAGATTTTCAAATTAGATTTTAATATTTTATGATTTAACAGCAATTGCCTCTTGACCAGTCGATGACGTGTAATAATTCTTGTATGCAAAAAATAATATATATTATAATATTATGTTGTATGCATGCATCTGTATCTGGATCAGGTATCTAAGAAACTATAGCTACCGAATCACATTTAACGTGTGTACCTTACATATAATACATAATATTATGCACGGTAGACACTATACATTAAACTCGTATATAAAAATTAATTTCACAAATATAATTTAGTACCCAACGGTTTAATGAAATAAGATCCAATCAAAACTAATCGGGTTAATATATTATAACTTATATGTAATCCTTGTGCGGAGTTATTTAAAAACTTATTATCCGCAATTCGCAGCGTATTTCTCAATTATCCGACTTCAGAATTCTTATAACAAACTCTATTTAAAGGAAGTGCATGTCCTAAATTGTTGATTAAAACTCTAAATATAATCTAACCGTTTTGCGCAAACAAAAACTACGTGGGCTTTAATCCTAAAACCAAATATTTACCATAAAAAGGCAGAACATAGGTAGAACTTTATTGAGTGCTTACAGTTTTTATTTTTTTGATATCAATAAAATAAAATAATACGACAAAATAAAAAAACGATTTTGCACGACAAAGTTAATTCTTTTTATGATGACAATTTATTTTCTTATAATCTTATGTATATAATAACTGAAATCTTATTTTTCGGGTTTTCTGTGTTAAACCGTTTTATATATAATTTTCTAATTTCGCAACACCAATATGGTACAATGAGATAAATATTATAAGCTACTTGGAATTATTGTTTAAAAATGTTTGAGTTTTTTTTAATTTTCTTTTATCAAAATAATATAATAAGCGGGTATAGGGGTGGGGACATCCTCTTGTGTACAAGACATGCGGTATGACATTCCGAGACAACTACAGCGGCGTCGACTACTATCAGTTTTTAATCTATCTTAAAGTAAAACACAATGTTTGTGTGTGTTCACAGAGAATCATGTTATAAATTAAAAAACGATCAGCTTACTAATTTACTACACATATAAATAAAAGTGTATAATCGCTAATACAAAAATGATAACGATTTTACAAGTATAACGAATAACGTTTAAGCTACAAGCAAAATGCATTAGGTTATTTATACACTTACTCGTATATATACCTACAGAATAATTTGTATAATATGTGGATTGTAGACTTTATGTTTAGATTCTATGAGTTTTAACGAACAATGCAAATCACATCAAACAATCCGTTTTGCATAAAAATTGAATACTTACAAAGGGCGAGTTATAGGTGGCGGTAGAATAAGGGGACTTCTTATGTAATAATTGTATTGTTGAACAGACCGTTGGGCACCACTACATAACGATAACATGATAATATAACGGTTAAGCGAATATTTTTCCAATATTACGTATACTTATAACACTAAAACAGCTGTTTTTTTTCTAAGTAACTTCAATAATATTACATTAGGTAGGTATCTACGTTTATATTATTCGTAATTTACTAATTTCGTTATTGCGGTTATTATACATTATTACTATAAGATAAAACTTAAATAATAACAATAATACAATTTATAAATACCATAGAAAAAACTTAAATAATTGAAAATTTTATTTTGAGGACCAAATGTTTGTACATTGATACATGCAGATAGCATGAATACATAATAGCAATATTATCGGTTTTACACGAATATATGAAATACATACCTTGAAAACTGCAGTGTAACGATATTATTTGTGCACTTTATTATACAACACCATTTTATTCTGAGATGTGGCCATTAATTGAAATCTGAATAGTGCCTTTGATCGAACTGAGGAAAAGGCGGCAATATATAAAACACCACAAAACGAGAATAACAAGTGCGGTTAAGATGAAATTCAAAAACAACAGAAGAACAAGTTACCCACAACACGATCAATAGCGAAATATCAACAAAATTATGCTCAGACAGAAAGAGCCGTAGAAAAGACGAGATGCAATATTACTTATATTGTGTTACGACGGGGATACGGCGACACAGTGACGACACAGCGACGACACGACGACGATGCGACCGCGACAGACGTTACGAGTATGACGATAGCTCGCTGACTGATGATGAGCTCGATACACGCACACACGGTTTCGCCTTTACCTCCGCCGCCGTAAACCACTTCCACGAGTACACTATATATATATAACACAATAATAATATATAGCCGCCTACACCAGCGCACCGCTGTCGCTGCTGACGACAACGATAACAGTGGTCATTAACGCTCAACGATTTATAAATTTATAATACACACATTTATATTATATGGATCGGGAGAAGTTGTCCGAAAAAAGACGAGGGCCGAAGGATGGTGTCGTAAAATTTATTGTTAACATAGGTACAATTTTCAAAAATTATAATAAATATAACATTTTATTTTTGTTTGTAGAAGGTATATTCAGTACTAAGTTGTGAGGGACATGGAATGACAAAGCCCCTATTATTTTTAAATATATTTATACGTGCCCCATCTAGTTTTATTCTAATCAATAAGACATTTAAGTATTCAGGTACGCACATTTTTTTTATACTTTTGCATCCCCTTCTATTTTTTCCCCAATTCAAACACTGGGTATATGATTTTTTTAATCTGCATATACCGCAGCTTATTAGTCGACAGATCCGATAATGTTTATAGCTGATATTCACTGTACAGGTACTGTATAGGTATCTATCATATGACCAGAAATCATAAGTACATTTTTAACAATCAACGATTCTAATAATCTGGACATGAAAAATAAATTATGTAACAACGGTCTATACTTTTTATGTCAATTGTTACTATATTAATAATAATTTGAATTATAAATTTTGTAAGTATTAAATTGTAAATGTTTTTCGGACAACTGCCAGCCACTGTTAATATATATATATATATATATATATATTTGCAAAACCGGAATCGACCGATTAACACATTAAAAAGGGCATTTAGAAAATAGTGGGGGAACAAATCTAACAATTCTACTCTGGAAATAGATTTTAGCGCGGCCAAATAGACTGCAGTATACTACGACGTCTCCAGCGGCTATGTTTTTCCGCCGGCGTGCAGAGATTTTAGAAACGAAATACACTTGATGGTCGATCATTTATAATTTTTCATCGGCTCGCACTACTGCTTTATATGTCCATAACGCCACAACTGATTTCAAAACGTTATAACCATTGTAAACATATTACATTATAATATATTGCTAAATTTATAAAATTTCTCATTTTCCCATGTTTTTTGCACATTGCACATATTTACTAGTTTTTGTTCACATCTTGTACAATTAATAAAATGTTATATCATAATAAACAAGTACACACAATATACAAATGAACATAGATTTTATAGTTATTTTGTAATATTTTTTTAATATTTTACAATTTAAATATGTATTGTATCAATATAATTTTATCTATATTATATTCTTGAAATAGGAATCCAAATTTCGCGATAGAGTTATTGTTCATATACCTAAGCAATTGAATCAGTATTTATTTACTGATTACAAAAACCCCAAAATATTAAATATTTTAATTATTAGATTAAAATATATCTAATATGTTATATATGTTATGTGCAAGTTAAAAAATCAAGGTGATTATACATCTGTTACTATATAATATTTAATTTTTATGTTTAGATAAATTAAATATTTTTAACGATGATAAAATTTACATGAAATGCAAATACATATAAAAAAACTAGTAATACATACTATACTATTAGCTCATGAGTACATTACATACTAGATTACTTTATTTGATAAAAACGGTTTACAGCAGCACATATAATAATATATAATGTTATAAAATTAGTTAAATATGTTAATAGCAAATTTTAACTTATTAGTCATTTATTCAAACAATTTGTTTTTATAATTACTGATAAGTATAAATATATTTTGTACTACAAAATTAGGTTAATTACTAAGATAAAAAATATATATTTATATTAAACCAGATTTTTTTAACGCGATTTTGAAACTATTTATAAAAGAATAATAATCAATATTTTTTTTATGTTCCTTAATTAAATATAATTATATAAATGATAATCATCATGTTTTCAGTCATTCGTAGTCTGTCAATAACAATAAAATTATACTGCACATAGCCCAAATCAAGATAACTAACTTACTGTTTAATCTTTACATGTTGATGATACCACAATCTACTTTACCTACAGGTCTAATGATAAGTTTTGAACACTGATTACCTATATTATGTTGTTGCATATAAAATTGTGTATCATTGAGTAGAATTAAATTTCTTATGAATAAAACTATACCATTACATTACTCACATAAAGTAAAATATGAAATAACTTTTTCATAAATATTATATACAAACCAAGTCTATTATGATTACTGATTAGGATTATATTTATTTTTTCTAGTACTCGATAAAAATAAAATTATTGTTTTAAAAATGAAACTAGACGAACAGATACCGTAAACGGATCCATTAATCGTATTTCCAGTTTGTAAAAAATTCGACTTTGTGTTTGAAGTTTTGGAAGTCTAATGTAGTAGTTATTTCAATCAATAAAATCTATATATTCTACACTTCTACAGTCACCATCAATTAAAACAATAAATCTCAAGAGGTTCCAATGTCAGTGAAACTGTAGAATAAATATACTATACATTTGATGAAATAATATCTAATTGAAGAGAAAAGATAGGCGAGTTTTACATTTAAAATCGAATTGAATTGTCTAATCTGCTAACGCCATCCAAGGCTTTTTAGTTTATACCGGTGGCGACGGAATGGACACAAATAACAACAACGTGAACATTATTGTCAATGTACAATAGTTGTATAGTGTATACTCACATTGAGAATTGGGCTTTGACATTGGAGATCCTTCCCCTCCCCACAAGGCATACACCAAAGCATATCGTTCACGGGTCGGTTCGCGGGTGTGGTCAATTACAGTTAATCGAAGGGAATAATGGTAACTCATTCGCGGAGAAGGCACGTGACCTGCCGGTGGAATTGTTACTAATTGAAGATGGTGTACAGTGGATATTTTATTTAGTATTATAAACTATAATATTAGACTGTATGTGTGATGTACTGTACATCATGTACATTATGTTCCCGTAATGTTATGTCACATATAAAATGGCACACTAGCACGAATATTTTATATTTTTTTTCTCTATCACCTCCTCACAATTATTACGACTGAATATTCAACGGCTAAGTATTAAAAGAAAGCAATGAGATTTAGATAAACAAAAGTAGTTTTTAAACAAAGCAAGACATCATAATATTGTAATATGACGTACGTGATTTAAGAAACAAAAGCACTCGATACTTACTGTAATTGCTAGGCTCATGGATGAAAAATGTTGAGGTGAAGCCAGTTGTTAATTGACAAAATAAGTAACATTAATACGCTCAAAGCGTTGAGGGAACGATGCCGTCTCAAGAAAGACTAATTCAACCGCGCGACTGGGTGACTATTATTATGACGGTTTCAACTCGGGGAAAGAAGGATTAAAGAGAAAGAGAAAACGATAAAGACTCAAAATAAAGGGGGCCAAGAAGACACACCAATCTAATAGTGCTGACTTAACAAATGTATAAACACCCCGTACAGATGAATGCAAAAAAAGATTTATATTGCTGTGAATATTATTATCTGCTTAATAAAATATAATATTGATACATATTATGTATTTGTTACGCGTCAATTGTTTTAATTTAATATTTAAAATTTGAGATACTTTCTTATTTTTTTTTATTTTTAAGTTATTTTATATGGGTAAATAGTTTAAACAAAATCTAAAAAATGTTTATAATTCAAAATACTACTATAAAATCATAGATAATATAAGAATGGATAGGACACGCCTATACCAGTTTCATATGAGACCTTTTTTAAGGTTATGTACAAAATTATTATATGTAATTATTAATAAGTCACCAACCTAAACAATATTAATACTGTAAACTGTTATTTTAAATAAAATATAGATCGTTAATTATTACTAATTAATCATTACTATTATTTATTATTTAATATTATTTATTATCATTGATTATCATATTAATATTTGTTCCATATAATTTTAAAAATTGAACACTAAATTTTCTTGTGATAAGTTCTTATGTCATATCCATACTTATATTATCTATGTATAAAATAAACATAATATTATCATACTACAAAATACATATTTACAAAGTAATTATAAAAAAATAATTGTAATTTGAAAACTTTTTAGGAAAAATATATTTGAATTTTATAGCTTAAAATCTTATGAAGTCAATCAAGCTTAATTAAGTTAAAGCGGATTATAAAAATTTGCCAAATATTCTGCAGTACGTAGTATCTCAAGGTATTTCGTTATTTTAGGAATTGAGTATATATTATAACTTTTGAGCATAAATATTTTTAGATATGTTGCAAGATACATTTTTATAAACATATATTTAATTAAAAATAGTTTTAAAAATAATATAGGTAAGTAGATGTATTTTTATTATTTTTAAATATAGCGTTTAATAAAAAATAATAAACAACTCTTCGTTAAATTGCATATTTATATAAATACGGATTAAGGATAATAGTTAAACAATTTTTTTTTAAATATTACCTAAATTTAATAAATAATAATATAATTTAGTTTTCACAATTTAAGGAAGTACTAAAACGATAACTAAATAATAATGATTAGTGATTACTGATATAACTTTAAGAGACCAAAGAATTCAATATAATAAACGTATTAACATTTGAAAGCTAATTAACTAAAATAATAACTCATTGAAGTTGTTAATTGAAGTCAATTAAATTAACATAAACACTTTACGCTGCAAGCAATATACATAATATAACGATCATATTTACGGTACTTATTGGCTATTTGACGAGAAATTTTTATTGGTGAAAAAATAAAATATAATACAAAAATAATGTATATATATATATATATATATATATATATATATATGTATAATTTTTAAATATTAAACGAATTAGATAGTAACGCAATATGCATAATAATACTCTTGGAGAACGATAAATTGATTGAGCTAGAGCTCCATTTTTACGCTGTACGCTATTGTACCTACTACCTATATTATTTAAATCGAACAGCGATTTAAATATACCTATACAATCTCTAAGCACATAACAATAATATATGAGATATAGAATTGTATAATAATAGTATAGTCATTATGTCATAATATAAAATAGCGTATACGGAACTTAGCGGACTTTGATGTACGCAGGTTGAACTCGATTGCAGGAGGTTAGGTTAGCCACCAGCTCTATAGTACAGTCCAGCTCCAGGCTAGTACAAGTATATTATAACGTTTACTTTTGTTAAGAAGGAACGCAATCCATTAAGAGTCCAACGTATTTAAAGCGCCCGGTGCTAATGTAATTTTGTCTTCAAAAATTAATGTATAAGTATAATAATTAAAGTGGCAACTAAAATGAAAAATATAATTTTCAAATTGAATAAAATTGCGAACAATTTGGAAAAATGACACCAGACCCCTTTAAGAGATTGTTATTAAATCTTACATAATATTATAAGAACGATTTGTACCTATAAGGGTTTACTACTGTCTAATTGGTAGTAGGTAATGTATAATATAATATATCCTCTATACACCATGCAGATGGCACATTACTGTCCGGTTGATCACAGATAGGTCTTCTTTGACGTATCCCGTCCGACGCGACAACAACAGCGATATCAGCGACGGAAAGGGAAACCACACGACCAACGAGTTTCTTGCATGGCCTATAATTATTATACGTTGTCGGGCAGCGATGGAATTACGTCACTGTCTACCTCACACCTTACAAGATATATACACGCACATACAACATAATATATTTTATACACTTACTATATACTACTACTACATTATAATATAAAGTATACAATACTGTATGGCTTCTTTTTGCTATATGCATAATATACTATTGTACCTATAGTAGCAATATTAATACATGGTAACGTATGACACAAAACTGCGTTTCAAAATTTTTCGCAAATTCATACGGTAACCATAAAAATATATTGTTATTACATTATCGATACGATCAACAGAATATGGATACGTACCGTGTATTATATTCGTATTATTCACAATATATATTTGGGTAATCAGTAAATGCAATGAAAAAACCGTTCTTCAATATTTAAAAAGGAGAAAATAATAACGGGGTACAAAATAATGGGGTGAAAAATACGTTACAGTCTTTTGAGGGGGAAAGACTATGAACGCGACGAATACAAATACCTACACTCTGCACATACCATGGTTCGTTGACTTGGCGGGATATTCAACAAGCAAGACATACCGGTTCGTCAATATATATATTCTCCCGCCTTTTAATCGCGGTATACATATTATTTTGTACACGAACATAATTCATAAATATAATATACAGGGAATAAGTATTAAAAATTAGATGATTAGAGAATTAAGTTTTTTTGGGACAATCTAAACTGAGAGTTTGACATGCCTAGACTTACTCCAAGTTTGCGGCAATCATCCTAAATTATATATCGAAAATCAGTTTTGAAATCTAGACTTAACAAATATGTTCTCTTATTTTAATACTTAAGTTTTGAAAATACAAGATTCTTCAAAAGTTTTTCTCCCCAAAATAAAAAAAGGTTAGTGTAAAGCAACTTAATTTTTTACGAATGTTTCAAGTTCTTTATGAAATCTTAACAAAATCATGAATATTTTTAAATTATGATGTAGGTAAATAGTTTAAAATTCATAAGATTTAAAATTGTATAAGTTAAAATTTAAAAATATGATGAAATGTTACTTATAATTTATTTTTCTAACAATTAAAAAATTGTGAAAATAAATATACACGATTTTTTTCATAGACATTTTACGTTAAAATGTTAACATAATTTGATATTGACAAAAAATAACAATTTTAGTTATTTTGTTGGAATTTAAAAAATATTAACCATAGGGGCAATTATTGTTTGATATGGCGTTTATTATTATTTTCTATGCACAATGAAATTTTCAAAACATTTAGACCTATTTTTTAAACTATTTATACTTCTAACTTGTTTTGAACCTATAAATCAGAGCGTCCTACGGTACATCCTGGTCAGTTCCGGTAATTACAACTTATAAGTTACCTATAATAACAATAATCTATGATACCTATAATCAGTGGTGCCGAATTCAAATTTAATATGATGGGCGATTTAATACTTGGAATATCCACCCGAAGTTATAAATATGAAAAGGTGGGTGACCTTGCCCTCTTTCAATCATTATAAGTTGAATAGTTATAAATTTCAAGAATGTAAAAATATAATAAATAGTATAAGGTTCCTCATAAGTTGTGATTGTAGATTTATAATAATATTAATGATACACAGGCACGATTTTTATTTATAAGCATTTAAATTTCCAATTTTTACAAAAATAATAAAATTCAAGAAAATGTACAAATGATTTTTTAGTCATAAATGTATAAAATTAATTGATTAGCTAAATTGATAAATTATAAAATAATAATAATAATTATCTATTTATTTATTTTAAAATTATTTTCCCGGCATGGTGACGACAATAATTTACGATTACGAATACAATTATTTTCCCATTCCCACACAAAATTTTTATTATGACTTATTGCTATACTTAGTTAATATTTTTTATCTGTTATTCATTCCTATTTGTATTATTAAATTAATTTACATTTCCCCTATAAATATATTTCGTATTTTACTTGCATTTTCCTGGTATTCGAAAATATAGGATGATAAAACTGATGGTTGAGTGTTCTTAAATAAACTATATGTTAAAAAAAATATTTTATATCTTCATCTGCCTTTATTGGAATGTCATTTTTCACACGAAACCATCATAAGTGATTTTAACAATAGATTACTCATTATAATTAAGCAATATGATGTGTATCACCAGACTATCCTGATAAACCACCCACCCATCTATAATCATATAATAGAAAAGTGTAATTACTCCTGAGGAGTATAGGTTTAGCGCCACTAACTATAGTTTATAATTATTATATATAATAATACATGATTTTGGAAAACATTTAGTTCAAACCATATTGTATTACCTACTAATAATAAAATAAATTATTATAATACCAAGCAATAAATATATTTAACTATATATAAGTATATTATAATAAAATATACTTGGTTGTAGATATAGATATGATTAACGGTATCCTCTCAGAATCGATTTTTGATCAAATTATATAAAACTAGCTATATAACCTTACTTCGCCAGGAAAAAAATGAAAAAATATAAAATACAGTGCTATATGGGTGCATCTTAGTTTTAGTACACCTCAATTTATGGCCAAATCGACGTAGGTTTACCTAGACTTTGTGAAATAATTTGAACTAGATGGGCAGCCACAAGTCGCGAATTGGATTTAGCTTTTGGTAAATTTCTTAACGTGGTACAAACTACTCTCTATACTTTTCTGATATCTCTGAGATCTTCGTCAAAATCAGTCGAGTAGTTTTAAGTATATAAACAAACATACTTTTTGTTTTAACTTTTAAGATATACCCAGTTTCTTTAATTCATGCCATGTAAACTCAACGATTTGATGTATATACCTACTTTAACCTTATCTGCCCAAATAACCAATTATGCCAATCATTTATAAAAATAAAATTTCGATTTCCATCGTTAATTTCAAAATTCTTTTTGTAGACACCTCTTTAAAATGTGAATTATAGAAAATTCTTTCATAATGAACCCCTAAATGATGGAACTAAGGTACCATGGCAATTTCAAGTCTCTAGCTATTATAGTTTAGGCTCTACAGTAAGAACAAGTTCGATTATATATAGAGAGATTATTATTGAAATTGTGTGATCCTATCATAATGAGAAAAGTCAAAACATAAAGCAATTATGTCTAGTTAGAGAGCCATGCATAATAAATAATAAGATACTAAAAAAGTAGAAAATATGCTAATGCGGTCTGATTTTCTGACACTTTATCACTAATTAATACACTACAATTTTCTGTCCACATTTCAGCTAAACACTATCGGTCATATTATAAATAAGTATACAAATTAAAAATTGTTTATAAATTATATTTTATTATGTAGGTTCTTATTATTAATTTAGATTTTTTACATGGTTAGTAATTTATTTTATAATATTGATCACATATCAGCATTGTGTTTGAACATACCACGCGTGACGACCATTATATCAGTTATACCTTATATCTATCAGTGATAATAGCAGTTTTCCACTCTCTTATTATAAAGGATAGGCTCTCTAGATAAAGCCATGTAGATCAATATATAATTTGTGATTTTGTACTTTTTATTTTAGCAGACGTAATGAAAACGTACAAAATATTTCGTCATAGATGTTTTCCTACCTATAAACGGATTTTATTCTTGTTTTCGTAAAAGAAAATTAACATTATCTAAATTTTATAAAGACCAATAATTTGAACAAAGTAAATTATGATAATATATTATAATGCTTTAGGTACCTATTACTTAAATATATAACTCTTCATATTTAAATTAAATAAAATATGCAATAAAAAAAAATGAATGTTCCTCACAAGTCACAACACTACTAGTCCGCGCACATAAATTGAAATGGTCGCGTATAATTAGACGGATCTTGTGTAACGTACGTAGTACGTACACCGTTAGCCAGAAATAAAACAAACCGTCCCCCCTCCTGATAAATCGTACTGACCTTATAAATCATTCTGTATCTCGGGAATTAAAGTCATATAAATATTATACATAATAACAAAAAAGATTGGGTCCAAATGAACATTCGCAAACGAGCCAAAATTGCTGAAATGTACAGTGTACATGCAAACACAACACACTAATACGCAATGTATCTAAAATAATAATATCCTACTTCAAAATGTGTTAAGAGGACACCAACTCGCATATTATGTTAGCAAATTTGCGTTCAGTAGATTCAAATCTGTAACGTAAGCTTTAATATCAGAGTGAACTGACCTAAAATCAAATTAGAAATAAGAATATTAGGGGTATTTCGATAGTAATTAGTATTTTAATAGACTTTTAAAATTGTATTATTTTACATTATTATAAATCACTTTAAAATTAAAATATCAATAAAAGCCTACGAGATGCCCTAGATAATATTCTTAACCATTGATTAAATATATTACAATTGTATATTTAAATCAATTTCTTAACTTTAAAATTTAAATTTGATAATTCACTCTAATATTATTAAAGCTAATCACATAAAATTAATTATGCCGGAGGCTAATTTGCATTGTTGTATTTTGTTTTTAAAACGGAAACAACATAGTAGAGACTTTTTACTTTTTAGGGAATTACGTTTAGTTAAAAAATGAACGAAAGTCGTATATAAATGGTAAAACTTATTACAAAATAATTTAAACATTTGTTAGAGCAGATTTTCTCTTAAATTTATAATTCATAAAATCAAATAATTTAATTACATTAAGAAAACCTAATGTTTATTTCTTTGTGAATCAATGTTAAATTATAGTATATTATACGGAGTGATCAATTTAACATAAGATGGACAATCTCGTATAAACACAAGTTAAATAATAAAGTTTTAGTCGTAAATCATAAAAATAAAATAATAATAATATGCGAATTATGAAAAAGAGGGGCCGTGTGACATTATACACAAACTATTCTCTTGTTTTCATATTTACATATTTTATTTGTTTTAATTAATAAGAAAATGTAATAAATTTAAATTAATCTAAAACAAATATAAATATGGTGTGTAATGGATAGATAAATAGATAAACTTTTGAACAATACAAATACCGGAAAGAAGTAACATAATATACAGTGTATATTATACACGCGTTTAAACTACTAAATGAAAATAAATAGAGATCAATGATAACTGAAATATTTATAAATATTTTTTATTAATTTTAATACAGGACACAGAATTTATTAGAGTAAAATACAGAACAATATAATATTTAATTTTAGGTGGAGGGACTAAGAGATATATTAGGTTTACATCTTGTCGAAATCAGCAAAGCATAACAAGTGTTAAGTTAAACATCAGTTTCGTATTATATTATATATCTAACCATTTTTACTTTAAATGCCTCAATGCAGCTAGGGTAACAAATATTTTTGTAATACAACCTGATCCAAGCAAATTGTACTTTTAAAATCAACAGCTCACAATAAACAAAATAATTTAATAACATAAAACACATTTGTGGATTAGGTTAAGTAAAACATAAATTACTTTTTAACATAGTATGTAATATATCAATAACTTATAAAGCAAATAAGCAAAATTCAAATTACAAAAAAAAAATTAAATCAAAATAAAAAAAATTAAATTAATTTAATTTAATAATAATAATTAATTAAATTAAAAATCAATACCTAACTAACCAGGTAACTAACTATATATTTAAACAAATAAACAATGATTATTGTTTATAACACCCAACTTTCGCTGGCGTGCACTTTCTAATTATACAATGCATGGCATATGCCTTAAACATATATATAGTATAATATGTATAATATTGTACCTGAAAAAAGTTTTTAATTGTTTGATTCAGACTTAGTTCTACTATTTGACAAACGTTTAAATTAATTTCTACTCTAGGGCAAGCGTGGATTTTTCCCTTGCAAATATTATAATATAATAGGTATATTATCAACACTATTATAGGTGAAATATTGTAACAATATATTTCTGCAGTCGGTTCGACATTATAATAATACAAAAGTGTTGTCAATTTATGATTGACGTTTAATAGTCATTAATCACCTATGTACACAGTAAAAGATGCAAATCGTGTTTGGATCAGAGGTCTTGTTTGCTCGAGACAGAACGTTGTATTGTAAAATAACGTCAAGACTCGAGGCTAACCATTTCTGTTTCTCTCTTTCAAAATAATAAAAATATATTAAGACTAAATTCCAATTATTAAAAAATTGCAAATTGTCATAATTCATAATCATATAATTTTCGTGGGGAGGACGACTAAACTAAAATAAATAAAAAAAAAACCTAGTATTTTGAGTCTATTAAATAATTTACTTAAACATTATATACTATAAAATATGCGTGAAATATTATATTATTATATTACATAGACACATAACTACATAAGCAATAAATAACATAAACATTACATTATATTGCGTAAAATAAAGAAAACGAAGTGTGTAGTAAATTTATAGTGAAAATTGATTAGTTATTTCCCTCTACAATTTAAATTATACACATACTATAAACAAGAAAGGTGTAAAGCTATTTATTTATACAATAATTTGTATTACATTTTATGTTTAATTCCTATTAAAAGAAATGTTAACTCTCGGTTAATTCATATTACTAAAATAAATAGTTCAAACTTATAGAAGTTTCAATTGTATAATATTAATAATTATTGATAGTCAAAGTTTAAAATAGGTAATTATAATAATTTATTCACTCACGATTGATATTTCATCGTCTCACTAATAGATAAATTGTTCAACATACAATTGTTATAATTTGTAAATGGGTTCATTTGGATGGACAATGCTTATAAACCAGAGATCAAATTCAAACAACGTTCAGCAAGTTAATTTAATTTAAATTATTCATGTGTAATTTAAAATAAGACAAATGTTTAGATTACAGCACTGCAAATTCTTATTATAAACATCATATACGTATTACGTCTATTATGTGTCATACATAAATACATGGTTCCCAAAAGGCATTATTTATACGGTAGTATAGGTATTTACATATAAAATGCAATTATGTTGCATTATTTAAATACAAGTATAATTTCAGTTGATCGTGATAAATTGAGAGAGAAAAATAATTTTTACTCTTTATATCCAGTAGTCATATAAGTTGTGAAAGGCTGGTCACTTTCCTTCAACACTATTAAATGATGCAACCCATATGTATATATGGACGTATGTGATAAAACCAATGTCTGCAGGATTAACGTTTGTTGAATCCCTTGTTTAAATTATATCGTTTTTTACACTCTTCTTCGAATTGTATAAATGTATTTATTTATTTTTCCCCATACACAGTCAAGAAGCCACAGGTCCTCTCATCATCACTGACGTTCATTTGAACATAATTCGCGGTTTATTTCTGTTCTGTACACCATACTGCCGCCACCAAATATAGTAATATTCTTTACAAAGATATTATTCAACATGATAAACGCATTGCCTGCTATTTCTTCTTGATTTCATTGACTTAGTATTGAAAAACCGAATATTGCCAATGTTTTTACAATTTTAATATATTTCCTAAAGAATAATTCTTCACATAGGTTTGCGTTTAAATTTGAAATTAAAAAAAAAAGAATATTAACATTTTGTAATTTGAACAGTTTGGACTTTGTCTCAGTTTCGTCATTTTGGCACTACCTATACGATTTAAAAGTATTAAAATGATATACACTCTGTGGTATACCGATGCTAAAACTAAAATTAACTTCCAAAACTCTGTTTTCCTTTTATATAGAAAACCGCAAATATTATTCCATCCACTTGTAAAAAATTATTTTGGGTTCAGGATTCTTAATATTTTTATCAATTATTGTTACTGAAGTGTTGTTTGTAAAACAATTGTAGGTGTACTCGAAAACAGATCATACAGATCTAATAACAATTTCGATACTCAAAATGTATCACTTATTAGTTTGTCAATCTAACTAAAAACTTTAAATGGGTACTTATAGTTATAACCAGGATTATAACTATAGTAAACAACTTGTCCGAAATTTGATTTTTATAGATCAAAATACTCCGTATAATTTTCTGTAGCTTCGGTCACTTCGGAACATGAAATTAATATTGTATGTTGTCATTCAAAGGAGTAAAAAACTTAAAAAAATGATGTACCTAAAAGAAATATTTTCAACAACGTTAGTGTTTTCTGAAATAATGAATGTCTTCAATAAATGGATCACTCCGTATTATTAAAACGTAGTGTAATACCTATTGCAATGAACGTATTTCCATATTAAATTATAAACTAAGATATAAACTATGTCTCAACACAAAATGAAAATAATATTGTTTTTTTTTTTTATCAAATTAATTTAATTTAGGTTATCATGACGTAGACTATTATTAATTTATCATTGTATTTTTTTCCGATCTAAACACGTTTTCAAACTAAAATTTAATACGTGTTTTTAAACATTAATTTTAACTGACTACAGCATTGTAAGTTAAAATCAATTGCATAGCATAGCCTTAAAGGTACTATAGTATATAGTTTATAACTTAATATAGAGACTAGACGATTCATAATTTTTACCAGTACCTACTTATTTTAAAATATTAATTAATGAAGAATGTATAAATATGAATGATACTATTAATTCATACCTACCTAATGAAATTTACGCAATTAATATTTTTTCAAGAATATAAAATCTTATTACATTATCTTTAATAATTCCTCCTGACATAATACTATAAGATTAAGATGATTTGCATTTCTTTCGCCACACTTATTTTTTCCATCATAAAATATACAAATTCATAAAATTAATTCGAAACGTTTAGTAACACTATTATAATTATCTTCTAAAGTATTCGTATTATTATTGAGACAAAATTTGTTTATATTTATTTATATTTAATATAAACAAATATTATATTCCATTAACAATAAACCTACTATAAAACAGAAATGCATTTAATACATTTTTAATAAGACATAACAGTATATAATACTTAGCAACAATATTTCCAATTATTAATGATCAAAAGTTAACTCATAATTTTTTGTCAAACATACCAGGTGCGGTTACATTAATTTTACATTTACCTATCTTCATAAATTAAAATTCTCAATGTCATGTTTAATATTATTCACTGTTATACGATTGTTAAACGTTATTTTTACTTTAATAACAATGCAATAACATGATGCCATTGGTGATGATGCCATTGGTGTTGCTGCCACTGTCGAAACTAATTGGTTTACTAGTTATTAGGGCATTGAGCTTAGAGTTTAAACTATTCTTGTTGTGTAGAAACTTGTGGTGGTATCATCATAATGTTAAAAACACTTTCACGTGGAATAATAAAACATTGAAGCCCGAAAGTGTAAATTGTACACTTATCTACTCGTGTCTAACTCAAAATGAGGCAAAATATTTTAAAAAATTTTTCATGTATAAAAAATGCTTACAAAAACATTTGGTGGACATTTTAAGTATCTACCTATAGTTAAAAAATTTTCAGTTTCACCAAAAAAAAAATTCAATTTTTATATATACCGAGCTTGCGCAAGAATTCCCATTTTCTGGGTTATTTTGAAAAGTACTGGACATTTTTTACTTTTAACCCTCAAAATACGTATCAGATCCGATTTCGTATCAAAAACCACCTCAAAGATCTACTCAGAATCTAAAAGAGATTTTTAGCACTGCACAACACTCCTTAAATCAGGGGTTTTTAATTTTTTTTAGCAGTGGGCCAATTATTATTTTTGAAATCTCGCTGGCCGCATTTGTTAAAAAATCATGTATTAAATAATTAAAAATGAATCAAAATGATATGCTTAAAATGTGTTCGCGCGCCTCAAATAAAGACAAGATAAGCCGCAGGTTGAAGATCCCTATCATAAATGGTAAAAAATATCTAAGGATTTTAAATTATGATTTTTAAGTAAACTTTAAAATTCTAAAATTTAACATTTTAATAATTTTTTCATTTATTATTAAAATAAAAATTGGCGTAAGCATGAATCCTCCGGTAGTTCAAATAAAGATGGCAATAAAATAGAAACTATTAAAAATAATTAACATATTATATTATAATAGGTTTTATAACATAGATAGGTACCGTGTTAAAAGTGGTCAATGTTGCTTACGTATTATGAGAAAGCGATCGTACTTTTTGTTTTATTTTATGGTTAGGTAATTATTTTTAGTTGATTGTAGACCTTAACTAATAATAAATACATCGGAAATTTATGTCTGACAATTCATAGGTACTCTCGAAAAATAAAAAAAGAAAGCCTGACAAATCATAGTGATATGAACGTGACTTATAAAATGTAATCTCTTATGTATTAGAAATATGATTTAGAGTGATGCCACTAATAGTGACAGTTAGAAAGAGAAGAAATCTTTACACTTCGTTTTAGTATATGATACAAATGATAAATCGATTACAATCAATATTAATATTTTTCATACATGTTTAGTTATATAATTTATTTTGCTATTTAATATATTATATAATTATTATTTACGTCTTAAAGGCATTTTGATAGAGCCTATAAAAACAGTACTAACAATAATTGTTTTTTCGTTTTTATTAAGTAAAATACAATTTGTAAATATATTTTTACAATGAATATTTGGGAGCTTGCTTATATGTATTGTCGGGTAGCGTTACATGTACCTAGTTATTATTCATAACTACATATAAATTTAGAAAAAATTCAATGTGTTATTTCTGCTGTAATGTTGTTAAGAAATAGTTGATACTATGCTTTTAAATTATTAACCAATAACTTATGGCATTCAATAAAAATTGTATTATTAATTTATAAATAATATCTTCATAAAGATTGTATAATAACTAATAAGACATCTAAATACTTGGACATAAGGTATAATAATAGTATAATATCAGCCTGGAACATATATTGTTACGATATAGGTATTTTAGACAAGATGACTCTGGCAGCCCCTTAAAAATACATACAATGATAAGTAATTTAAATTTAAGAAATTTTAAAAAAGTCTAACATAGTATACCTATTAGTAACAGGAAATTGTTGATAAACCAAAAATGAAAGTTGCTATAACCCATTATGAGATTACTGATAATGAGTACTTACTATTTAGTAATTAGTACCTATAATCTCAATTTGCTTTTGTTCTATACAAAAAATGTAATATATTATTCTACGCAATGTACATGTACATCAATATATATTATACGATATATATCATATACCTATATTTTGAATATCATATATAATATATTAGGTACCTATATGTTATATTTTAATGATCTATGAAAATTATAAAATCTATTGTGATATGAAATTTGCTTTGATTATGACAAAATAATCAAAATTAATGTTTATTATTATCATTTTGGCAGTTGACATAGTCTATAATGTGTCAATTGACAGGAAACACGCATTGTGACTACATAATATAACTTCTAGTCTCGTTTGTTTAACTATTATTATTTTAAGTGTGATACCCAGGAAATGGCCACTGTGAGTAAGACTTTCTATACAGATGCAATTATCTAATGTCTCTAGCTCTACAAGTACAATAATTTTATTATTTAAAGATAGGTAGGCCACATTGTGTTTAGTCTAAAAACTATGAATAATTATATAGCAAATTATTAGATAAAACAATTTCATTATGTTGGATAAATGAGAAATTCTGACAACAAAATCTGATAACCCGGTATATACATACAATTTAAGAAATCTACCTGCCAACTGGAAATTTATTTGATCAAAACCATGAAGGCCATCTGCTTGTCAATAGACGTTAATATAACCAAAGACATTTACTAGTTTTTTATACTTTGATTTTTTTTAATGAATTCAAATACTTATACTTACACATAGTTTTTTATTTCTTTTCTAAAGGCAACCACTTCAATGTATCTATATAAGTATAATATATATATATATATGTTTTAATTCATTTCTAAATATGTGCTCAAACTTATAATACCTTGTTATACCTACCAACAAGTTTTGTGTCAAGAATAAAAATATAACTTGAATCGATTTTTTTTTTGTAAATTTATTGCATTAGGTATGTAATTGTAGTTTACATCAAAATATAAGCATGGTTTAAAATTATTAGGTATAACAAAACAGCATTAAATAAATAATTTATTTGTTAAATAATGGCTTTAATAAAATGCCAAGAAATATTTAGTACTATAAAAGTAACCTACTTATAAATAAAAATCTGAGTAAAAATTTTAAATTAAGTAATTTTAGGATTAACTGGCAGCCATTATCTTTAAGACTTTAGTTTTTAAAATTCATAAATTTATCTGGCATCAATAAGTATTTTGTGACAAATTAACAATCAAAGGTAGGTAAATAATCTTTAAAACATTTTATTTTTATTTAAAAAATAAATTATAATTTTAAGCTTTAGCTATGGGTGCACAGAACACAAATTAATATATATATAGACCTAATTTTTAAAAACCAGTAAACCCAGACATGAATTCAACAACGATTAAAAAATACCTGGACTATGTTCCAAAAATCAGTAGTGTCCAGTAGTGCTTTTGCCAGGAAAAAAATAGGTTGAATGGCAACTCTACATTACTATATGGCTAATAATAGTTTATTTTACTTTGGTACATTTTGTAATTTTGTATACCGTACTTTCTAATGAGTAATGATATTGCTAAATAGGGAAAAGTTTCAGGGATGATAATAGAAATGTACTCATCAATAATTGTTCATAATTTTAAAACTTATCAAAGTTATATACAAACATATTATTATGATTGATAATTTTCTTTAAGACCTAAGTAAATATTATGTAGCTTATAAAATATTAAATAATTCATATTGATATAAAATGTTATGTATTCTTCACATTAAAATTCATCCATAAATTTGACTCTAAAATTCTTTTTGACAACTTACATACTAGGAATATGGCACAAATCCAAAAATAAATCAATATTTATGTTAACTAAATGTTAGGTTTACCTAATTAGAGAAATAAATTTTAACAAAACAAATGAAAACCTATAACTTATAATACAATGTTTATAAAATGTACAGAAATTACATAATAAATATTAAGACCATCGTAGGAATTACTTATTCAATTAAATTGAATTGAGTAAATTCAAAGGTAAATTAATAATAATAGGTAGGTACACTATGGTAGGCACCTATCTACTTAAAATATTATATTAACAAACAATAACATTTTAAGTAAAACAATACAAATTAAATATGCCTACCTAATTGTTGTAAATATTAATTTTAAAATGATTTCTATTTTAAGATAACCCAGTAATAACAACTTATTTACTATTTAGTTTATAATATTATAGGTGTGTACCTATGTTATAAGCAAGTTTATAAGTATTAACTTCATAAATATTATTTTTGTAGTAAAATTCTGAGTACAATAATATAGTAGTATCAATGTACATACTCTTCTCTCAAGGCATACTGTATTTGAATCTTTTTTATATAATGTATTACATATTGTTTTAATTTTATAAATTCTAAATAATTGTTCTAGAAATGTTTCTAAAAATAAAGGAATGTAAAATACAATACTTATCATGATCATACATTACTAAATGAGAATTAGTAATGATCAATAATTATCAATTTGGTGTCATTCGAGATGTCATCCGAGATGAAGTAAAACCATAGAATCATATATTCCTGGCCAGGATATACATTTATCTAATCAAATTATTCCTATGCTTAATAAAAATCTAAAAACTACTATGGATTTTAGAATGTCGGTAATAATTTTAAGTACCTATTTATTTATTTTATATATTCAATGTCCTTATTCGTCCTCATTGGAAAAATTAATTATCCGTTTATTTGTTCACATATTTATCTAATATATCTAGCACTTGTACGCCTAAGGTATTACTACTTAGAAAATTTAAATAAAATACCTAGTATTCAAAAGTCAAAAGCAAAACCAAGTTAATTTAAAAATTGTGGTCAAACCTAATATTGATACAAATTGATGATGATTGTCTATTGCATAATATACAATGGAACACCACAACTGCCTTTAAAATTTTGTAGTTAAAAATACGAAATTCATAAGGCTACTATTATTGTATTATCATCAATAGTAAAATCAACCCTGCTGGTAGGTCTCTGGACATTTTGTGGCGCACGGACCTTACTCAAACACTACAAGTAACATGCCAGCTGTGCTAAATATAACTGGGCTTTAAACCTACCTACCTAGAACGAAATAAAACTAATCATTGTGTTCGACTTACCGGCGTTGAAGGTGACCATTCTCTGTTTTCCAAAACATCTTCAGCCATCTTCACCCTGCAAGACACAGTACAACAAGTTGGTGATAGATACGTTCGGTGGTGCTTGGCCGCTGGTAGTGTTTACCTGTGATGTTATCGTCGTCGGACCATCTGTAGCCACGGATGTCGTGTTGAGCACGACCACCACCGCCAACAGCAATGTGGTCGCGAAACTCTACGTCCACTAAAGCGGTCGCACGGTGGCCCGTTGCATTTTATTCAGCCGCACGATACGCGTCGTTGCGATTGTCGGACCATCGGAACGTTCACACAACGAAAATGTACGGACCACGACCCGGTGGAGATGTTACGGAGAGAAAATATTTATAAAGAAAACGCCGAAAATTTCGCTCATTCAGACCAACGACTATACTCTCCTGCGACGACGACAACAAGAGTGTGTATCAAGTATCAACGACGAAGGAATCAAATTAAAAAAAAAAAGAAATGTGAATAAATAAATGATAGGTAAGAGTTGTAGATACTGGTGTGTTTCCAATCAGTGGCAACGGACTTGCAGTGTGGCCAAACATAAGCGCGCAAAATATCGTTTTACTTCACGGGCGCATAGCCGTCTAATTTTTATAGTATTCAACACCGATATATAAATATATTCTTATAACTGAATATTTTAAGTATACATATTATGGATAGTATAATAAACTACAATAATACACTGAATGTCAATGTATATCTATAGACTTTAGTCGTGGTCATAGAATAATGATGACTACGGTTTACGATAGTGTTTTTTTTTTTTTT
>JACXSJ010001825.1:50553-68894 GCA_014851325.1 Pentalonia nigronervosa | reverse complement strand
CGTTATGTTTTTTATATTATATATTTTGTTTTGTGATATTTAATTATTTTTGTTTACCCTTTTCTGTTTACAGATTTTAATCGTTTTTTGTCACATGATATGTCGTATTAATCATAACGTTATTATAACGTTGCAAGCCTTGATTGGAATAATTATAAATTACAGTAAAATCTCCTTAAAATGGAATTACTCCGTATTATTAAGCACTTACCCTAACTCACGGAATTATTCTGATTTTTTTTTATTCTAAGGGAGGCTCCGTTACGGGGAGACTTACATGTACGGAATACAGGTGATTATACGGGACTGTTGTCATTTTCCGTCGTAAGGAGATTTCCGTCTTAAAAGTTATAAGTATGTTTTACTCTATTGAAACGTAGATGTTTATACCGCTACCCCGAACAGAAGATAAAATATGGAAACATATTATATTTAACATTAATTATTGTGGCGCTGATGAAAAAGAAAAGCGAGACATTCGATGTATATATATATATAGCCAGATGCACTCGATCGTTTTTCTTTTTCGACGATCTGTTAATTTTTATTCGGTCTCTCGTCGATATCTTATTTAAAAATGCACCGTCGTAAGCTCTGAAAGTTGTTCGAGAGTTGAGGGTGTTAAGGGCCAACAATTAGAGCACAGCTATACCAGAAACAATAATCCAATTCACCAAAAGACACGTTCGGTTGAAGTCTGAAAGTCTACCTCGCAAGACTTCAATTGACTTAAAAAACAAGTTTTCATTGTTCCGTTTTTTTTTTTTTATTTTATTCATGTATATTACGTATTGAGTGTTAAAAAAGAGAGCAGAAAAAAAGTGAATTTAAAAATTACTGTATTTTGTTTTGTTCGATTAAAAAAATATACGACCAGAAAATGTTGCTTTTTTATAATTAATTATGTTAGAAACTGTATTATAACTTATGTACTTAAATATTATTATATTAAATTGCATTTTGTACATATATTTCTCTAACCAATCAATGAGACCATTTACAATAGTGATTGTTTTTTTTTATTGTTATTGTTCTAACATTTAATTTCTATGCTTTAAAACTGAATTCGCCTATATTTGAAGTTTAATTTTAAAGAGATCTTTTAGTTTTGACACGAAGCAATCGGTTACAGATAATTTAGAAGAACAAATACCTAAACCTGTTACCAAAATTGATAAATTCTGAGCTCTGCAGCGATCCGTCGTACATAGGATATCTTGCCATGATAGTCTGCCACCAACAAAATTTTTGTTATTTAATTTATATTTCTAAAAAGATTTGTCTCGAAAAGACTTACAGACAGCCATAAGAACTATTGCAATATCAAAAGTGGATTAGTAGGCAACCTCATCTAACCTATTGTGACGTACCTGTGAAGTACCACGAATGCAAATTAACGATTATGGGCGTGATTTGAAGGGAGTTTTGGAGTGATTAAAACCATTTCCCCAGTTTTAAATTTAGACCCCTCATAGTTTATGCCATTTTTGAACTGGGTAACTGAAAAATGAGGGGGTTTCGGCGCCCCTAATATTTTCATTGAATTGTGCCACTGCTTACGAGATAATGATAGGTGAACAGAGTACTAATACAATGAACATCTAAGACGCGACCCGTTACACATTGGCGTACGAACGAGAGAGGGCGGGATAAATACATCTCTGAGGACAAAAAATAAAAAACTCAGTTTTTAAATGGTTAGAATTAAAAACATAATACACATCGTTGTAACGTATACGAACTCTGAATATTTTAACCATGGTCTATGATGGAACCTTGAAGCGCTCTGATATACATATATATATATATGATTTAATCCTCTCTCCACTCACCCATAAAAAATAGAATGTACGCCACTGCACAAACAATATTATGATGTTTTAATGTGGTAACGAATATTGTTCGATACAACAATATCCGATCGATTGCTAATCACTTCCAGTTCTAACTTTTTAAACAATAATTTACACGAATATCAAACAATATTTATCATAAATATCGTATTTATTAGCATAATGTATTATTGTTATTACAACAACAAAAAACGAACGCGATATTATGATAATAATAACATAGCTTTGTAATCTGTCCAATTATTATTATTTTTTTTTTTTTAATAAAAATATGTATTCTTCGCTTTTTTAATGATATACATCATTAAACACGGTCATAAAAAATTTGATTGCGTTTTTTTCCAACCGTCCGGTTTTCCATACACAGCACGTATGGTATTTAATCCGACATAATACTATGCATATTTTAACCTCATATTGTACGGGGCGATTTACCAAACAACTCATCCCCTAATTTTTCCTGTAATATTGATTCGAATTCTCATTTTTGGACATTTTAAGTATTCGTCACAAGTTTGGATCATATTTTTAAGTTATGTACATTTTACTACCACAAAATTCAAAACAAGTATACACCTAATATTGATTTTATTTGTTTATTATACTCAGGCAGTGTTTACAAATTACAATATGTTGATAAATCAAATAGTGTTAATAATTTATGTTTTCAAATCATCATAGGACCAATATAGTTAAATAACTCAAAATCTACTTGTCCGAATTTCAATTTAGAAACGTTTACATGTCAAAATAAATTTATCTGCTTAACGATTTACAGGGTTAAAGACTGTTTCTTATTGTACACATAGGTGTTGATACTCATTAGACGTGGTACAAAAAAATTTAAGCATTAAAAGTATACGTATTTACTAATTAAAAATTCTAAAAATTAAAATTTGGACATATTCTCACAAAATAATCATTGGTGGATGCATAAAAGGAGGAGGGAGTGAACGCGCTAGGTGAATCACTCCGCAGTGTAATAAATTATTATTTTATTCGATCAATATTATAATATTTAGCTACCTACTGAAATACTAAAACGCACGAAATAAGGTCGAAGTAATAAAATCGTGTCGTTAACGGTTTGTCGTCTATGGACATAATATTACTATGATTTGTGAGGAATATCAATCTGTGCCATCGCACAACATAGGCGTTGTAGTTACGTCAATATATCTAACAAGTAATAATAGGCAATAATATTATTTTGAAAATAAAATATATTATATATATAACTGTCAACGCTTCTCTAGGACGCTGTTAATATACTACTCTACTACTCTCGCGAAACCTGCGCGAAAATAACCATTTAATGGGTTTGCAAAAAATTCAAAGTATGTATCAAATTTCGTGAAACAACCAGTTCGCCCCGGCGTTGAATATTATTATTATTATTATGGACACCCTGCTGGGCGTATTATTCACACCGTAATATTAGGTATTATTACAACGCGCCGCGCACATCTTTAAAACTGTTATTATCAAAATAAAATGTTATTTTTAAAATAAAAACAATATTAAATGTCTTGACGGAGAAAACAGCAATACAGTTACCTGCTGTTCCTGACGCGCGTGCCGGATAAAAAAAAATGTTAAAAAAATAATCGCAAAAACATTACGTGGTGGCGTATCCATAATTTTTTTTTTTTTTTGGAGAGGGGGCGCTATAAAAAAAACGTAACAATTTCATTTTTTTAAAATTGTATGTGTGTGTGTATGTGTATGGAGGGGGTTATTTATAGTGACTATATAATTATTATTGCATTTCTACACAACACTGATTGTATAATTATTCAAAGTAGGTATGAAAATTTAACTAGAGAATTTTACTAAATAAAAACGCTTCGGAATTCGAAAATGTATTAAGAGTCTAAAAATACGAAATGGACACTGTAAAATATCGATCGCAATCGTTGAGTACCGCTATGCTTTGTACCAGGGTATTTAGACTTAGTGTATTTGGAAACTTTTCACCCCTTGCCACAAAATTCATGGCACTCATTTTCAATACATTTTTTGAAAAAAATTGAAAATTGAATACTTACAAGGTTCATTATAAGTTGTTATGAGCGTAATTTAAAAAAAAAAAATGCAAGCGTCAATTCACAATAATTTTTTTATGAGCGATCGAAGTTAGAATTTAGAAAAAATACGAAAATTGGTAAATCACTTTGTTAGAAATTTATAAAATATTTTTTTGTTATATCTAAGATTTGAAAAACGTAATGTGTTCTCTTTACAAATAAAATTTGAAATTTTTTGTTCAGTTTATCTGAGAAAGTTTTTCCGGCTTAAAAGTGTGTCGCACCCGGGTAATTAGCTACCACTGGTGCTCCCCCCTCTTCAAATTGGCCTTACTACTAATATTCAGTCGTAGGTGGTAATTGATATTTTCCAGCAGCAGAAATCTAAGAAATATTTTTTTATTTTCCTATTTACATTTGGGCGTCATTAAAACATTTTAATATAAACGGGCGACGGGTACAATTGTATATTATTTTTATCTGAAAATAATTTTATTTCATTAAAATCATAATAATGTCCACGATACACACCATCACTAGTTCAGTAATTATTTATAATTTTTTTTAAGCTATAAATTGTGGTTTATTTTTACGTGGTTATTTGATATCAATAATAGTGTTTGAATGTTTAGTAAAGTTTTAATTATTTAATAATTTTCGAGAAGGATTACAACCCCTAACCCACTCACCTACCCTCTGAATACGCCACCGTACCTTCATACATATTTCCATGTATAACGATAACCATTATGATATTGTAAACACATATTATTATACGCTTTCATCCACACGATAATATCGCCGTCATTATAACTTACCTTCGCAACACTTTGATTTCGTTGTCCAGAGAGTCCTCTTTGCCCTTCAACGCTTTTTTGTCGATGATCTTCACGGCGTACATTTCGTTTGGACGTTCCTTGCTCACGGCCAATCGGACTTCGGAAAAGGCGCCCCTGCAAACACAAAACTCGTGTCAAATAGTTGCAAAACCATATGATGGTTGTAGCTATGCAGTGGCTTCAAAGAATATTTTACCAACAAGTTCGATTAAAAAAAAAAAAAAATGTCAAACCATACTTGGAGTTTATGTGGTTTAACTCGTTTTCAGAATTATTACAATTTTTCTAAAACTTTTCAATAATATTTCAACTAATGATTAAAACACTTAATTTTAAAGAAATGATATGGCCATTCTGCATAAAATAATTAAGATGAATCACATAACGCATATATGTATAGCCTCCTAAAGGTTCGCGAGTTCTCAACTCGTTAAAATATTTTGTCGTTTCTTGATATTTACGAACAAACGTTCTACCCACTACTATATTCGTGTATATTCGAAATTCGTGTTTTTTTTTTTTTAATTTCTACTCAACATCAGAACAACTGCCAAAATATTATTTTTGAAGTATCAGTTAACGAAATATACCTACATAAATTAAAGCTCATTTGAGCACGAGCTGTGAAAGTGAAATAAAGTTTGTTTGTGCACAAAAAATGCATTTCAAATAGTGAAGTTGAAGTTTCTTCCACAACTGCTTATAGGTAATGCAAAACTTAAAAAAAGTCATTGGAGATGGTGGAATACGTCATTGATTAAAAATTGGTAGAGGTTAACTAATCTAAAAGTTTTAACGACTTTTATAATAATGATGACTTTCCTCCAATCAAAATTTACATAAATATTTATTTTAAATCATAGGTTAGGTTACCTATAATTATATGGTAGTAATACATTGTTAATTATTAATCAGGCGGCAGACAATTTGGGAAACCTTATATACCATGACTATTGTGATATAAATATCAATTATAGCTGGTCGTTTCATCTATGTTACAAAAAATTGAGGATGGATTGTGATTGTATACAAATATAGGAACAGTTTAAGGTTTTATTAAATGTATATAGTTTTGAATGAGAAACTGTTTTAAAAATTAATTAACAAGTAGTATTCCCATACAGGTATTATAATTATCCCTGTCATTATTAAATAATATTAAAATTAATAACATCACCTACCCAAACCAAGAATGGCAAACAATTAATATATTTAGATTTTATTTTTAATAATAACCGTATCAAAGTGCTTTGACTGCAGAAAGGCTCCTCTATTATTCTGTCATTCAAGCTATACAATCGATTACACTTTCACTCTTTGTTCTGTATAGTATTGTGGATTAAATTGAAATAAAAAACAAATGCATAAATAAAATATGACGTTATTTTTAACAATAACAATAACACAGTGTGAGTACGTTTTCATAACCGTTGCGAGGTCTTCGGTCTTCCAGAAAATTAAATTGTAGTTTAAAAATGTACATAACGTCATAATGTGACTAAACGTAAAACGACGAGATTCCCACAAATAGTCTAAAATAAATCCTACTTAGATGATATTATATCATAATATTAATATCCGTAGATGAAATTGAATTATCGTAATTCGAAAGAACTGGAAAAACTGTGCCTGCCAAAGGCGAATAAACACGGGAAACAAGATTTTGAAAGTGTGGAACGACATTTCAGAAAATCATTCCACTTCAAAGACACTGCAGGCATTGGCTGTTTTGTCGATTTTTTTCGACTCGTTCACGCGAGTCATTCTTTTCGGAAATTAATTTTATCAAATTTGGTCCAAGAAACCCACTAACAGATGAATGTGTAGTGCCGTTTGTACTATATTATATATAGTATATAGTATACTATATAGTATACTATATTATATACTGTCACGTATTGTAAACCTAAAATAAACTAATTGACGTGTCGATAGTGTACAACGACGAAAAATCACACCGAGCAAATCAATAAATACTTATCAATAGGAAATAATATGTTATTTATTTATTTATTTTTTTTTTTTTTGTATTAATTCAGAGCTTGCGTTTGAAATCAAAATTTCGTTTTACGTTATTTACAATTTAATATAATTTTTGCTTTTATCGCTGTTCAGAAGTAAAACGTCGTACAACTTTTGCGTTTAACGTTAAAAATATTATCTAATGCGGGGAACGACTCGGGTACGAAATATAATAAATTCTTAGATTGGTCAATAAGATTGATTACGAAATCACATGTAGTAAATATTTTTACGAAGCCAATATTATAACTTTTAAGTAAATGGATTTTAAATTATTTCGTTTTGCGTTATTTTTGTTTTATGACATTTTCTAAATTACGTTTTGCGTTATGTTTTAATGATGTTCCATAAACTTTGTTGATCGTTTTGTTTTATTTTATGGTATTTAGTTATTTTTGTTTACCGTTTTTCGTTTTCCGTTTAATTACGTTTACAAATTTCAATCGTTTTTGGGTGATATTTAATGTTTGCAAGCCTTGTATATTAAATCTTTTATTGGTTTACTAAATAAATACCATAAGTAGGCTATTACCTATCTATATTTATGCATGTTGAATACAGTGAATAATTGTTTTTGAATTTATATCATATTATTTATAATATTTTTTATGATTTAAAGACGTGCAGGAAAATAAAAAATATCAGTTAACTTTTGACGTGTAACGTTTGAAATATTTGCCTCGACTATTACCAAACTTTATTTTCGTAGCCTTTTCGAACGACGTACATTAGCTGCACAGTTCGCACACTTATTCGTATTATTATCGCGTTAATATAATATACGACAATATTAAGGTTAGGCATGATAGGCTACAGATTTGTTACACGAAAAATTAAAAACAAAACGAAAAAAATTATATTGCCTCGTAATACTTCGCAGAAACAAAACTTATAATGGCTTCAGACCGGCGCAGTGGTGCGTCGAGTCGTATATTATTATATTGTGTTGGTATAGATACCTATACCTCTCAATGTGAAAATAAAAGTTTTTAACTAAATTTTGATACCCTTGCACACTTTTTCGTCCGAGTTGTTTTTGTTTTTAGTTTTTTTCTTTCTTTTTTTACTCCAAATAAAGTCTTTCCCCCGTAATTTCTAAACTTTTGCTACCCAAAAACTATATTAAATTATATTACACCCCGAGGTACAACCTCAAACGCGAAACCTTTCACTCGTATCGTATTGTTTGTTTGTTTTATTTCAAGACCATAAAGCCGACCGACCGCAATGCCGCAGTTCGTATAGAGTTGCTCCCCGGCGACCTCGTGTAAAAAATTTCAAAATTATTGCAATCTACTGTAAAAATAATTAATTGCAAATAATTGCAAATTTTTAACCGCTGAATTCATAAATGGCTTCCTTTGCCGTAACTCAAAAATACATTTTGAGAGGGGGGCCAAGTTCGCGTAGCCAGATTAATGCCATCTGTTTACAATGTTATAACATTAGGTTTAATGATAATATCAAATAACATTATCAAGACGTAATAAGTAATATGACAAAAAACAAAATTGAAAATGTATTACTCTTTAAATCTTTCAACGTTTTTTAACATTTTTAGATTGTTTTGGAAATTTATATTATAATGCCATAATGAATGTTTGTTAACAAGAAAAAAATAGCAGCTTGACAGAATTCAAAAACAGTTCACTTAGGGTACTTATGAAAATATCTTGAATCAGGAATATTACAGGTCAGTTTGTGATAATTTATAATAACGGTATATCTATTATTTAGAGAGAGAGAAAGAGAGAGTTGACTGTAATATAGTTAGGTACCTACACAAATAATATATCACAACGGCGGTTACCTACATCCGTTTTGGTAACAATTGCTTTATATAAATCGAGCATTTCGCACATTATACACTCAAATATTATGCTGACAATTATTTAAGGGTACATAATATTTGCCCAAGTGTTCACTTGTATGATGTATTATTATGATATACGCACACGGGCACATCTGTCGGAAATTCGTAACTTTTTGTTTGCTGGGGTTTATACATTCCGCATAATTGGTATATAGATAGAAAATAAACACCGGCGGGCGTGCATATTATACTGTTATATTAATATCGTCTAGTCAAGACAATTTTGACGTATTCGATTCAAAATACAGGAGTGGCGTAGTTGGCGAAATTAGAATTACGTATGTAATGTCACGGCGTATAAAGGAATAAACATTTTTAAAAACAAAATTCACAACATTTTTGATAAAAAATAAAACTCTATGCCGGAAAATCATTTTTTTTACATACTATAAGACTGAAAAATCCTAAAATAAGCGCTATAATAATATTATGCCCTAGAAATATAAAAAAAAGAAATTTTTTTGTTCTGTTCACAATTAAATTTAAAAATAAATCGTACTATAAATTTAAAACAAATCTCGGCTAGTGTCGGGTACTACCTATTATAGTAAATATTCCACGAGATATCATGTCGCTAGAAAATCAGATCGAGTCCGCTCTGCACATCCCAACAAATTCGTCATCGCCAAAATGTACCCGCGTGTAGGAAATACGACAGTCCACTCATTCTACATCCGCAAAACCAGCGTGATCTCTCGTGAAATAGACTATAGTACTCATAATATTTTATACTGTCCGTTGGGCCAATAAACGCCGTGCTACCCATAAAAATATTTTACAATATGAAACGAAAATGTGGGTATTTTTCTTTCGGACTCACATAAACGCAAATTGTTTCTACTATTTTTTATTCGAAAATATTTATGAAAATACAAAATAATTCATTATATTAGCAAAAAAACAGCATAACAAAATATCTAAAATACTTCAAATAAGTGATGCGCAAAAAATAGTATACTAATACATATAAAACGTCATATAACAACCTTAGACCAATATGTATAAACATGGTTCATAAATGTTTAAATGCTAAAACATGTATCTTTTAAATTAATTTATTAATGTAACACAATGTAACATGCACACAAGGCTAATAACCTTAGGTGTTAAAGCCTTTCTTTTCTTTAAAATAATAAAAAAATCATATTTGGAGTACTCTGTGCATAAACTAAACGCATAGTCTACTTTGAATTTTTTTTATTTGCAACCTATAATAATATTAGTGAATTCGAACACTGATCATGATAATATAATAAATTATATTTCCCTACCTAATCCCGTGATGTACGCGTCGTACGCTCTAAAAAGGAGAACCACAGCATAACCTATTTCGAGCCTTTCATCTGAAGTGGACACAATTTAATAATAATAATTAAAACGCGTATCTACTCAATTGCAGTCGCACACGGATATGGGTAAACAGTGAGTCATGTAAGTACTCATAAACAGATTACAAATCGTGTAAAATATTGAACAATTGTGTATGCCAGTGTAATCGGAAAAGAGGTTTAACGTCAAAATCGAAAATCGAAATTTTTCGTGTGCAATAATTTATCGTGATATTAGCTGTATTGCAATCAATTATTATTATTCCGGGTAAAAACAAAGTTTTTGATAGGACAAAAAATTAATTTAATTAAATTTTCTATATAGCTAGTATGCAGGCATGTATAGCAAGCTTGCTTACCCTCTCCCTCCCGCATTTCTTTCTTTCTTTTCTTTCTTTCTTTCGTTTTTCAAACGAAAACTCTTCAACAGCAAATTAATAAGAGGAGCATTTTTCTGAAAATGTTGACATATCAAAATCAAAATTCGAACAAGTAGTTTTTGAGTTTTTACTTTGTGAACCAAAAATAATAAGTCCTTAATAATGGATTTAGAAGATATTATGGGGGTTATAGAAATTTGAAAATTTTAATAATTAATATTAATTTATTAATGTTTATATTTTATAAAAATGGACTAAATATAGTAAATACTTGGTGAAAATTACTTATATTTTATATTTTTGTAATTCTATTTTTAAGGAATTTTACTTATCCTTAGTATAAGTATTTCTATATCTGAAAAACTATTAGTTTGAAATTTGAATTAAGTTCGTCAACAATTTCAAAACTAATATACATTGAATAGTTTATAGTTAAAAGGGTTCTCGTTTGAAAAACAGAAAATTATATCACCACAGCTGCACATTCCTCAAGTAGTATAAAAAATGTCAAAAATCTAAAAACATGTATATTTTAAAATCATAATTTGAATAAATTCATTATTAAATGATAAAATGGGGGTGATCACGCTCGATGAATCACTGCCTGTATAAAAAGGAGGCTGACAGACCTCAGTCTCCTTCAATTACAGTCAACTTAAATCCTATAAAATCGTGGTAGTTTAGCACTTCAGATGTTAGATCATTTGCTAATCTGGACAATCTATTGTAGCAACCCACCCCGAAAACTATTCACATGTACGACATTGCATTCTATTGACTTACTCCTAAATTATGATACAAACTCGGTACCCATGACTGTACACCACAGCGGAGACCTACTAATGCCATGTTTTTTTTTTTACTTCCGAGTTTCAATCAATTCAAAAATGAATAATATTATGATTTATAATAATATTAGGTATACAGATTTGCAAAGTCAAACATATATTGTCGTTATTTGAATGAAATAGTACGGAATTATATAATACATGATATTATAATTAGGTACTAATACATACAATAACTTTTCCGAGTGGAAAGAGAACTCTTGAAATGACTAATTAAACTTCTTGCTATTATTATTATTTATTACATATTATAATATGTAGGTACACGTAAACACGTTGTTCACGGTTAGAGAAGCACTTCAAAAATTATTACAAAAAATATTATCCTCTCGACACACCGTCGCACGCAACGTCTAACCACGGCAAAAGATATCATACCTGTACGATAAATAATAATAATTATGTGCACACACAATATAATATTATGTAGTTGAGTAATTCGTGTTTTTTCGTGCGTTTTAATTCAAAAACAATATTCGCATGACATAATAATGTTACTCTTGTTAAAGTATCGAGCTTCATAACAAAATGGAGCGGTGTTCAGTGCTTGGTTTCGAAAGAAACTAGAAAGATGATGCAAAAGTGTGAAAAAAAATATCCGCAGCTGATTATTTAAATGCAGCATCTTATTGGTTATAATAAAAAGGGGTACGCTTACATTTATTTTAAAAAAATAAGGAGACTCAATCCTGCCTACACCCCTTTCCTATTTTGGTTGAAGCACAGGTTTCAAAAACAGTCATGGCTGTGTCTCTGGTAAGGGCCATGCCTAATAATCCTGCTACCCGCCTACTATCTCAATAAATGAAAATATTCCCGAGACATAAACACTAAAAAATACCTCAAGACTGCTTTTTTCGAGACAACAATCGTGATAGTAGGTATATATTAGTATATATTAATATATATATATATTAGTAGGTCAAAATGAAAAACGGAAAAAAGAAAAAGACTTGTCACAGTATGCTATATATAGGTCAACAATGGCCTAACTTTTTCTTCGGTGGGCTCACATCGATAAAATATCGACTTCGTTAGGACCACCAATAATATAAATTTAATATTTCATTAGGTATTACTATATTGTAAGGTTTGTATTTGAAAAAAAATCATTTTACGTTATTTACAGTCTAATCGTTATACGACATTTGCGTTTATAGTTTTATTGTTTAAGATAATGTCTAATGCGGGGAATGGCCCGAATGCAGAATATAACAAATTCATGGATCAATTGCCAAGATAAAAATTAATCGCGCGGACTAAATGTTTCTAGAATATTATAACATTTTAGTAAATAGATTTTAAATTATATTTCGTTTTGTGCTATTTTTCGTTTAATGATATATTAATAAGATATTATTTATTTTGTTAATAGTTATGTTTTGTTTTGTGATATTTAATGATTTTTCTTTACAGTTTTCCGTTTTGATTACGTTTACAAATTTTAATCGTTTTTCGTCATAATATATAACTACGTAATAATAACGTTTGCAAACCCTGCCAAGTATTATACTAACTTAATTGTCGTATGCCCAAATCGTGAACCTTTCACCCATACATTTAACAAATAAAAATCTCGTTTTTATTTTGATTCGTACTGATAATTAACTATACTCTATAAATAAATATTAGAATCTAATTTTCAATTGATCAAAAGACCAGCATAATATGAAGACTGTTTCAATCACAAATTTCACACACAATTGTATATGATATTGTATTTTATCAGTTATTAGTTTTTTTTTTTTATTTATAATTATTAAAACTTTTTCCAATCATATTTTCGGTGAATTAAAATTGTTTTTATATAAATAAGAAAATGAAATTTTTGAAACTAATTATATATATATTTTTTTAACGCAAAAATTGGCCGCCGATCATTTCTAAGGGTTGGTGGGCCACGAGTAGAGCATCATTGCCACCGTATCTACTATTACAATTCTCGGTACACATGATAAAAGTCAAAATTGCTCACCAACATATTTCACCTATACCTATACCTATACCTGACCTACCTATTTACAGATATTTTCAATTAGTACAAATCCGGGACGTTATTATAATAATTTCAGTACTACCTACTCATCTGCGACCTGCCCATTTACTTTCATATCCGTAAAAGAGGTAAAATAATCCTTTAGGGTTTTAAGCCGATTTTAGGCGTATTCAATTTTAACCGAATTCTCTGTACGTTAATATACACGACCGCCACAGACAGATAATGTTGTGAACCATTCGCAGTGATAAAATGTAGGTCCTATTGTATTCTTCGATGACTGAATTAATAATTTAATGTCTTGACGTAGCGTAAAGAGAACAAACGACGATTTAATTATTTTATAATTTTAAAATGGTTTGTAATTTCAAATTTTATCGATATTTGTGACGTTATAATATATATTATAATATCACATAGTACGAACGAGTCTCGACATCTCGAATCTCGAGAGAAACAAAAATAAATTTGACTGTGTATTTTTTGAGTTAAGCACGTCAATCACGACTTAAAAACACTTCGAAAAAATTAGAGTTATCGAGGTTTAAGTTACATATTAGAGACTCGACTGTATTATTTTTTTTCAAGTCGAATCAATAGTTACAATTTTTCGAGTACACTGACTTGCATAACAATGTTTAGGGTTCGAAACTTTATATGCACCTATTATAAAATATTATACAAGTATAAAAAAAAAAAAAATTGAAAACAACTAAATAATATTCAATTGAGTCATTTTTAAACAAAAAACAACTTTTTTTATATACAATAGTTAAATTCACAAATAACATTTTTTTTTTAAATGTAAATTTTCAAAATTCGAATATAAAAACATTGACTGACCAATTATAAGCCTTATACATCTGTGCAATTTTCAATTTACACATAACTGTCACAAACAAAATTGGATGCGACTTATTGTAATTTTCATATCTAATTATCTAATAATCAATACAAATAATGTATATTATACATAACTGATCGTGTTTGCCGTATAACTATTTTTTAAAAGATTTTATCGTTTTATTTTTTTTTTACTATATGAATAACAAAATATAAATTTTGAATTTCGTATTCTAAAGCAAAATATTTTTCGGAGTATTGAAATCAAATTTCAAATTAATAATTAATAAGTAAATATAGGTATTTATTGTTAAGATGGACAGGATAGAGTGCCACAGGGGTACGCCGCAAAATGCTTGTCCTCTTCTCCATTCATCTATACTTTAATACTATGTAATCGCTAATTAACAACCTACTCGTTTGAAATGTGATTTATATGTTTTGAAGTAATATTGATAACTAATGTTCTGCTTTTCGGAATATGAAATTAGAAATGCAGTACGTGTTCCGCACCCGTCTGAGCAACACGTATGTTATCGTATCGCCAGTGCGCATTTATAGCTCTCGATAGCCACCACAGTAACATCGAATTGCAGCAATATCAGGTAAATATGACTAGCAATTAGTGATATAATACACTGACATTAGCAATTTCGAAATGAAAAAGTCCCCGGCCACGATGTCCACCGCATCAAAACCTAATAGAACTAACATTCTATCCGATTCTACAAAAACTAAAACACCCATGAGTACTAACAGTTCAAAAATTTCCACATCGTCTTTAACCAATGTAAATAAGTCAACGTCAAATAATTCATTAACTACGCGGAACGCAATCGCAAGTAATACCTCCACCTCACGCCCAGCCATGACGATCAGTACGTCCACCACCATACCCCCCACCGGCACTACAGCATATTCAACCGTCACCACCGATAACGACTCACGCAATTTAGATAAGACCAATTACACACAACCGACACTTAATAATAAAATTATTAATAATGCCGATAAAACCTTAAATTTCGCTAGTATAGCAGCCAAAGAAATAATTCCTAACCGGGAACAGGCAATTGTATTTAACTCAATTGACGGCATCCCACAAAAAGACTACGTAATAGCTATCGGCCAAATCGTCCAACCCAAAAACATATTATTTATATCTAGAATCTCAAATAATAGATTTTGCATATTTCTAAACAGTAAAGAAATACTTAATTCGTTAATGTCAAAAACTCCAGTAATCGTTTAAACGGGCATGAAATACAATTACGCAGACTTCTAAACCCAGCAAAATGTATAGTGATTTCAAATGTTTGCCCTTCCATACCAAACGCAACAATCTTGCAAGCCCTACATAGCTTGAATATACTCCCTACATCTCAAATAAATTACCTCAAAGCTGGAATTAACATAAAGGGATATGAACAAATTCTTAGTTTCCGTAGACAGATATATATAAAACACGAAGACATACAAAAACTCCCCAGATCATTGACTTTAAACCACAATCAAGCCCAATTTAGAATTTTCTTCACGGACGATACCATAACCTGTTATACATGTCATAAAACAGGGCATACGTCCAACACCTGTAAAAAAGACATTTTATACGGACCAAACCCACAACCATTGCACGACCTCAATACATCATTATTATTAAAAAATACACCAGCAAAAATCAATGAAAAGACTGAAATCACTTTACCTCTTCATACCTCCCAGACACAGGATACGACCCAAGATACGCATATGGATTGGCTAGAAAATACCACTATTCCTACCGACTTAGTGACTACACTTATTTCACCAACAGCTCCAGAAAACAGTAATCATAATATTGATAAAGCAAACGAATCGGTCCAAAACATCGGGGAACCGGTTAAAACCCCAAAGCACAACTTACCTTCCATAGCAATAAAACAACTCTTTTTGAAAACAACAGGTCTCTACAATTTAATCTAATAATAATATGTAAATCACTAGGATATACAATGTAAACATACTTACCTCGTAATTTCGTATCAAAAAAAAAAAAAAAATTCTTGTAAAAACTGTAAATACCTAAACCTAAGTTAAATTGTAACTAATGGCCATAGCTGCCGAGTTTATTTGACCAATAAAAAAAAAAAGAAATTAGAAATGCATGTCGTCATTCGAAAAAGTAAAAACTTAACGATAGAAAAAGATTGGAGTTTTACGATGACATGTAATTGGTCGAACATAATATTTTCAAAAAAAGATCAAACATTTCAAAATAATGTGTCTAAAACACTTAATAATGGATCGACTTGTTAACGTTTTTTTTTTTTTAATTTTTCGAGACCGTCTAGATTATGTTTTTTTGTTTTATTGGCGACAGTTGTTCGTCCATTGAAATACATTTATGCCCCTCGCACTAGGAATATTTCCCAAGGATTGTTCCCGGGAACAATGAATATTGCCAAAATATTCCTCTATCTTTCGAGGAAACCTTGAAAAAAACCGATTATTATCGGGTACGAGTGGAACGACAGTGTATAGTATTATATATACACAGTACTATACCATACTAATATAAGCAGTTTAAATAGGTAACTATTATAATAAAGTAACTATTTGAAAATCCCATCTTTACACTGACAACTGATGTTTTTTTTTTTAAACGTATAACTTGGATTAGCTTTATTATACGATATAAACGAAATACATCCTTGAAATTATCCAAGTCTTTCTATTCTCCTGTTTTATTTCTGGGTACAAAATATATTTGTCATTCCGATCGTTTACGAGTTTAATTAGACATTGAAAAATGTGCAGATATGAACAATATCAAAAAAAAAAAATCATATTCCCGGTATTGGGAACATTCTAGGAAATTCTCGGGAAACTAAATTCCCTAGAATTTTTACATCACTGACCGTGATGTATACGATATTTCAACTATATCGAAGGGCACTTTAGTAGTATTTAGTTGTGAATCGAACAAAAGAAATTACTTCATAACGCCGAGAGTGCATTTGTTGTTATTACAAAACCTTGCAGTGTATACAATGTAATATACAAGACGTAACTTGTACTTTGGCGGGACAATGTTGGGGTTGGATAAAAGCTTTCTACGACGGAAACACAGTAGATAGGTAATACGACCTACAAGTTAAAACAATACCTGTGGCAAACGATCGTTTTTGTAGTTTTTTTTTAAATCCTTCCTCTTTTATTTCTCTCTCTCGAGTACCGACGACGACGACGATGGTGATAATGATAATGATAATAACAAAAATAAACGGTTAGGCAGACGAGACTACGATATTATAATAATCCGTCCGAAATCTTTTAAGTCACCGGCTTTTAGTCGATAACGAAATCCTGTATATATATATAGGAGATAAAATACATTGTTATCGAGTGGGCTTCGCTGTTCTCAGCGGAGGAGGCGCCTTTTCTGATACAAAATCACGAGCGTTTGTGAATTTCAGTAATTGTCTGGAAAAGTCTGCAACGACAGTAGAAATAATAATAATTACAAACATTAATTGTAAACGAATTTTGTGTATTATATTTATGCCCAAAATAACAATAACCATAATAGTATTATATTATACGTACCTACTTCATTCGGTTACCTAGAGCAATACGTACCACACCTACCACGTCCTGCCTATTTATTTATTATTATTTATTTATTATTTATTTTATACCTCTTTGCATCATAACAATATTATTATAACTTGTTGTGGGCTAGAGCAAATAACCAACTGACTGAGTTTATAACATTTCGTTCCGACGTAGATGTAATCGCTGACGATAACAATATGATATTAAACTACTCGGTTTAATAGAATATAGATTTTGTATTTTAATAAACTCGATTTATATACTATGTTATGTGTACCAGTAAAACGCATCTCATAATAAATCAGTGGTAGATAATAGTGATGTACAATTTCATAAATTTAATTTTTGAGAGGTTTCTTAGAAGAAATGCCAAGAAATTTCTAAAATGTATGAGATACAAAACATTAAATATAGTAGTAGTGATAGATAATTATTAAATTAAATTAACATTATTAATATTTTTCAGAAAATTTCCCATTTTCATCATTAGTGGTGAATATCAGTTGGGGAGGGTAAATGGTTGATCGCCCTCCCTCCTTGCGATTTTTTTTCACCACCATACATTATTACGATATTATCTATAACTTGATTATACTTAAGAGTTCATGTATATCAGATTGATGTCCTGATTTCGTTGAAGGCTTGAAGCCAAAATAAGAGAAGCCAACAGTAGTTTGATGCAGCGTTGCTTAAATTTCTCAAAAAAAAAAAAAAAAAAAAAAAAAAAAAAAAAAA
>JACXSJ010001825.1:0-50453 GCA_014851325.1 Pentalonia nigronervosa | reverse complement strand
TAAAAATGAGACCAACATAACCTAACCTATCGTTGTTAGTTATTCGATTTATATATATTAGGTAGATATTGTCGTGTATTTATTTTTTTTTAATCTTATTGAAATCGAGCGGCATCACACACGGAAATGATTTCAAAATGTAAATCGACGATAAAAATGGGTTGCAGTGTTCGTCGTAATATGTCGAAAAACAATTATTATTGCACGTGCACCAGAACTTGGAATGATTAGTACTCGTTCGGCTACACGAATGAAAAAAAATATATATATTATCATCCAGTAGCCGTGAAAACCAACGACTGCTGCAGCTGTTCAACTGGTAATTGCGTCCATGAAATGAAATTAATTGCGTTCATACAATTGATTACATTTCGTCTGTGTCGAACCCGTCTTCATTAAAACTGATTGATATTACTTCCGTGCATATCACTATTCTAAAAATATTAACAATAATAAAAAACAACAACAAAATTCAATGTAATTCAGTACGTTGGCCTAACACTTTTAAAATTGTGTACAAATACGTCCATTCAGAAAGTATTTAAAATACGTTTCAAATACTTTTGAGAAAACGTGTTTAAGGACAGATACAAAACATGGAAACACATATTAAAAACTCAATTCAAATAAAACGCAAACTCATTGGTTGAAACAACGGACTAAACTCAAAGAAATCTTTAATCTCAATTCATAATTTGAAAAATCCGAATCTAAGCAGAAAAAAAAGCATTTTAATTAATCGTTTCAAGATAGGCCATACAAAGTTAACTCTCAAGTTCCTTATGGCCAAAGAGGAAGCTCCTCAGTGCATAACCTGTGGAGTTATATTATTATCAGTTAAACATATACTATCAGATATCTATCAATGCATTAACGAGCTCAAAAAATAAAAATTCTATTCAACACGGACGAAGCATTAGATCCAGACACCGAAAACATCACTAATATGATATTATTCTTGAGAAAAACCTACTTATAAAATTAGGCAAACATAGTTGTATGATAATATTACTGTATATATTGTAAATATTTAATTAACTTTATTATTAATTCACGTTTAGAATATATATTGATTATTAATCTTATATATTATATTATAGCCGACCTCACATGCTAAGCACAATGTTTTAAAATTAAAAAAAACTAATAACCTTTGTTGTTAATGTTTTTTTTTCAGTTCGATAAAAAAAAAAAATACATGAAATGTATTTAAATACTTTTTTTTTTATTTTTAATAAATTTTAATTTATAAATAGGTTCACGGAACTTTTTAAGTTATCATTAATTTAAAACTGATGTTACATTTATCATCAAAATGTTATTATAACATTGTACCACCTACTTCTTTTTATACTGGAAAATTCAAATAAATACATTTTGTTAAATATTTATTTTGTAATACTTTAATACTATTAAATCAGACATATTACAAAAAAAAAAAAATAATAATAATTCTCAAAATATTTTATCGCACCAAAGCAGCATTTGTTTTTTCAATGTGTTCATCACTCTCATTTTTTTTTTTTTTTTTTGGTTGATAAAACAGCATCGCCGACACTAAATACCTCTTAACTGGAGCTTTAGAAGGTAATATCGAGTATTATATTCAATAAAAACTTGTAACGATAACTATTACCTAATGGTTATATTTTGCAGATGTTTTGATTTCAGTTTAATATTATTTGTAATAACAATCAAGTATAGAGAGTTCTCAAAATTTACCGCTGTGAATAAAATAATATAAGAGATTATTGAAATCAGAAACGTGACGAATTATTCTCTTTTGAACCTTAAGAAGCATTTACACGAAAGTATTTGATTTTCGAATACGTCCAAGGCAGTATTTAAAACACTTCCCAAACGCTCAAATATTCAAAAAGTATTCCAAGCACTAAAATATTGAAATTCATCATTTGCTCAAATGCTTTACAACGTTGATACGTGTTGATTTGCAGGCAGATGAAACCCCAAAATTCCGAGCGATAATCGTTTTTATTCTCATAATAATAATAACAATAATAATCATCTCGAAAATAACGGCACAATAAATTATATTAAAAAAGGTACATTATATATATATATATATATATATATATATATATATATATATAGGTCGTGTGAGATTTATGTGGAATTATTAAGCGGACTCGCGATATCACTTAGAGTGGCTGAAAACAAATCGGTGTGCGTTTATCACAGGACCGACGAATGCGAGTCCTTAAAAAAAAAGACTTGGCCGCTGCGACATAAATCTTTGCACCGCAGAGACGGGTAGTCCGCAGGGTATTAAAGTCAAAAAGCTCTAGTTTTTAAGCAAATGGTATGTAATAAATCACGTGATACACTCCATGAAATATGTATATTGAGTTCAGACGTATATTTATATAATTCCTTTGAATTGGTAAAATTTAATGTCCTAGGATGCCTCACGATCGATAGGTCTGCGTGTCTATGAACGTAACCTCTACTATCACGAAACTATTTGTGAGATAAAAATAATGAGTAAAAATAATAACGAACGATAACCAATTTATACGGAGGCCCAGACGTCCGTATCAGTTTCTATCAGGCCGGAACTCTCATATTTTTTTATATTATTTTTTTATGACTTCCCAGTCGTAGAGATTCGCGCGTCTTCCTGCAGTAGAAAGTACAGCCTCAGTCGACAGTGTTTTTTTTATATCATAATTTTTATTGCCTTTTTTTATTCAACTTGTGCTGCAAATAGTTGCAAATGCTAATTATATGCATTGCAGCAGCAATGTAAGTATATACTAGTATATGAGTAAGTATATACTTAAAAGTGCAACGAACACATTGTTCGAAATATTTATAATTCATAGATTCTCTTTGCAGGTTTCGATGTTTTCGATTTCAATTTTAAGTACCCTTTGAGTAGAGGCACTTATAATCATGATAATATATATTATCTATTAAAAATGAACGTGTGTCTTCAAGTTTAAATTTGGTTTACGCGTTCAGTTAGACCGCGATCACTGGACATCCGTCTCGCAGTAAATGTAACAAAAGTTATATGCAATAATGAATATAGTTAGAAAAATAATAATATAAGTAGTCCATTTTAATTCAGAATAAACTAAAATCGGCACAATAGCATTTAAAATAAATTTATTTGTGTTAGTTGTTTAATTGCTTATATTATTATTATTATTATTATACTATGATAGTACTGTTTTTACCTGAGCACATAAATCTGCGAAATCATGATAAAGCTTAGTATAATAGTTGAAACGATTTTTCATAAAATATTCGTCGTGAAGTTAGTTTTTGAAATAATAGGATACATTCGACGATAGAAGTGCATTTTCTACGTATATTGATAATACACTATGTTTGATAATATTATGTAAAATTCCACCCCTTTCCTGTTAAAGATTTCTAGACCCACGTCTGCTCAATCTTTTTAAAAGTTTTCATTTCTCGTTTTACTCTCTTCTATCATGATGCCTAATTATTATTAATAAAAAGCCGCAGCTAATCGAGTGATGTCCACTCGGCCACATAAAAACATTTTTGCGGTTAAAAGTACGTGGAGTGGTGGAGGGGGTAGTTGACATCAGACTACGGGACGCCGCCACGTTGCTAAGTTTGTTTATTTTAGCTATTCTCGAAACTACCCTCCTATAAGCTGACACCCACACGCAGTCATGAGAAATATGACAAACGTTGTGGAAAAAAAGTTTGTCCTCTTCACCCCATTCCACTCCAATAACCACCCCGATCTGCTCGGCCGCGACCATCCCCGCTAAGACGCGCTTGTATATATATATAAAGATCAAGGTGCATATATAAATATATATAGTGGCCTGAAGGCGTTGGGTTTTATAAGTTCCTACGCGAAACATAGCGGGTAAACGTTTTACGCATAGTACGTATGTCTAGCGGCATAAAAATGAAGGGGGAGGGGGATAAATGATTCTGGATAAATCTCCTTAAGGTCGAAAAAAATAGGTAGTAAAACAGTCAGTTTAAAGGTTAGAATGAAAAATATGCACACGATTCGTCTCTAAATATTTTGACTATGTTCCATGATAAAACTTGTGTTGGGTGAAGCACTTCAACAAACAAGTGTATATAATTTAATCTCCAAATTCCCCTCCAAAAAAAAAAAAATTATTTACCTACCTACGTCACTGCGTATATTGATTAATGCACATTAAATATTATTAGGATAAATACAAAAAAACTAAAATTCGTCAATTAATAGGTTCTATGTCAGAATAGTGCAATTGGACATAATCATTTTTTTTTTTTTTGAAATCAAATACAATTTAAATGTATCCTAATTTCTACCCAGTGCAATGTGTCCAAAATAAAAAGTGCAATATTTTACTTCAGATGTATGTTTAACATATTATCAAAGCAAAATACTATATTCTTCTTAAGGATAACAATTCTTCTTTCAAGACAAAGTATTTTGACAAAATGTAATACTAAATTTTTCTTGTAAGACACATAATTTTAGCAACAGCAAAAAAAAAAAAAAAAGCGCAGGTAATAACCTGAACGAATGATTTCGACGAAAATAGTATCAACGTTAAGAGTGCAACAATAATAAAAAACAGCAGGAGCACAGGTGGCGTTGTTTATTGGTGGAGGAGTGTACTTACCTGTGGGACGGGCGGACAATGAAATCAGCTTAAAAATACGTATACACGATGATGATGATAATGATGATAATATTAATAATATATAGGTAGACGACGCAAAGTTAGTTTTCGGGCGCGTCGCCGCCGGATAATATGGTATCGGCGGGGGTGGTGGACTTGACATCTGCAGTGTTGTAAATTAAATAACAGAATGAGAAAGCCGCGACGAAGGCGACGGTGTACATACAATAAATAATTACTCGGTAAATTGAGTCCTATTCATCTCGGATCTGGGGCGCGTTGTTTTGTATTGTTCGCGAGCACAGGCCGTTCGCCAGACGAGAATAATAATAATAATGACCCTCCCATCACTGTTTTCCGTATAAGCTCCATCTCTCCCCCAGCAGGGAGAGGGTACGTTATAATATTATAAAGTCGCGGTTTGTTTTTTTTTTCTATTCGTCGTCAGTTTCTCTTAATATTATTTTCCACGATACAGGTATATTACGATGAAAAAAATAATCGTCGTTATCGCATTATCATTTATCGTTATTCGTCGGATGGCGCCGCATACCGCCTCGGGGACGAAATTATCGAGTAAACCGATTTGTGTGAGGAGGGGTGGACGCAAGGACAACATTCGATAAACTTTGGAGTGGAAGTGATGAAGCAGCAGCAGCAGCAGCAGCAGCAACAGTAGCAGCAATGAAACGAACTGAACCTAAATTGAAAACCTTTCCATCTCTCTCTCTCTCCCTCCCCTCTCTTCTTCTCTGACCGCCAATTCCACCAAAAATGGGATGACGATCAGTTTGAGTTTACTGCCACGTGAACAAACTATAAATTGTCGAGTAAAAAATAATTGTCAGAGTTTCTCTATTTCGTCGACGAATTATGCCATTTTTCGAGCTCGTTGTCGTTGATTATAAAACCCATACATCAGTTGTACGGGCCACATATTATAGGTATTCCATGTAGTCTTGGAAAAATAATAACGACATTGCCTTCGATATTGTTTGACGTTCCGACATCATACACGAATAAGAATTGATCACGCCAACCTCTCCCGAAGAACAACTACTGTACACTCAATGTGATGATAACCCCTAACAATAAGACAAAATCCCTATTCAGAATTTAATGCCACCCGAAATTCGTCAAGGGCAGAAACAGTCAAAATCATCTTTTAACAAAAGGAAGAAATACTAGAGGAAATGTTTAAATTCGTGAATTTTTAAAAACAATCATTGATATTGATACCGGTAATATATTTTGTTTATAATTTTAAGAAAAACGTGTATACGTATCATAATACACTACAATAATTTAGTTATGTATAAAATCAATGTAATGTACATTTTGGATGATGACTAGCTGTCAAAGCCTTTTAACGAAAAAAATGTTAGCAATATTTCCAAATATACGTTATACTTTTATAATATGTGTTATAGATTAATTACTTTAATAATATACGATATCGAATACATGGCAAAACTCTTCTTTCCACTGTCAAAATAATATGAACTTATAATTTAATAAATACTTCCATGATATTACCTATAATTATCCAGATAAATTGTTTTTCTTAGGCAATTAATCACTTATTGGGATGTGAAATGAACATTGAAATAACATTGTAAAAACAACATTTTTTTTTATTTTGTTACCCCTAATGCTCAGTTTTGAATTCCGAAAGCGTTTTTCATAATAATATTGTATTGAAAATATGTCAATGCAGTCAGTCTGTAGTGATCACTACACCGTTGTGATTTATATAATTAGGCACTATATTTTTATTACTTAATAATTAAACCTGAAGTACAATTTTATACATATTTTAACTTCTATAATCAATGTTGTAAAAATCTACTAAAATTAAAAGTTACAATAATAACCACAGACAGTTTAAAACAATTTAATTTGTTACGTTTTTTTTTAATCCTTCCTTATAGGTTATACATTGAATAAATAGACATCGTTTGTAATGTGAGAATTTTTCTTATGGATTCATATAAATGAATACTATTTTTATATTAAATATTTATAAATAATATTTTTATTCAATATAAACGAGATTTTTGAAAAATACAAAATAAAGTATATTAGCCAAAAATAACACTGTCAAAACTTAAAAATAGTACTTAAAATCTAAAACACTTGAATTATGCGCAAAAAATAGCAAAATAAAGTTCCATATTATTTGGAGTTGCTGATGACGAATAATACGAGCAACGAATTTAACAAACGTATATAGCTCTGTTAATCTTATCAACTGTATATCTTATAATAATAATTAGCAAAAATGCTAAAACATCCGAACCATGATCGCACTCACGAATACGCGCGACACAAACGACGTTGATAATAATAATAATTATTTCCGCAAAATACGCGCATAGTATAACCCCCAACCGGAAACCCGGTTCCGGCCCGACCGCACGAAACACGTAACATTTATAGCCGCCGTCGCGATAATATCGCTGTGAGGAAATCGAAAGTCGGCGGTGGCCCGTAAAAAAATCGCGATCGTAATATTATCGTGCCCAATTATATATAATATTTTCCGTCACCGTTGCGACTATACGCATATCTATTATGTGGAAATCGGGTCCCGCGGAAATCAATTTTTTTAAAATTATAAATTTAAATTTATTTTACGCCTCGATTCGGCGTGGATCGCGTGTTTTCCGCGAAGTTCGATATTATCGTTAACCCATCACGTCATTACAAGTTAGCTATAGGGGTAGCAATAATTGCAATCCGCCTCCCCCATTTTTATTGGGATAGCAAATTTTCAGCTACATTACCTACGAGAAATTTGTGAAAAAATATCTACGAAAGAATTCAATTATATAAAGCACGCTCAATATTATATATGCGTTGCTTTATCGTTCTATATTTTTAAAGTTGAATAGTTTTTTTTTAGATTTCACGCGGTTAATGAGAGAGGGGGCTAAAACTCGTTAGCTATTTTTTTTTTTTGGAATGTCTTAAACGATGATTTTTAAGCTACAAAAGTGTTTCAAGCATCTACTCCATGTTGTAACTACAACATTTTTGACGATTTTAATTAATTTTCTATTTTTTTAAACCATTTTTGACCTATTTTTCCTATTATGAATAAAATAATTGCTTTGATTGAAATATAGACATTGCATTACATAATACAAATAATTTCCATTTTGAACTACATAATATCAGGTAATCTGGTTTTAATTTTGAGTAAAGAAGATCCATACATGTCCAATGCTAGACAATCTTTAAGTTCCTTGTATTCTAAAATTATAAATATTAATTGTATGGTGCATAGCTTACATCGAATATCAGAAGAAATTATTATTAGAAATAATATCTAATAATAAATTTAATGTTAAATACTTTTTTTTTTAAAGGGCATTTTTTTATATTTTTATGTAATTTAAATCCAAGCAATACTAATGACCGTTTTTTTTTGTTGTTGTTTCGTTGTCAATCGTATCCACAATAATTGCGACATACAATTTGGGAATCACTGGAATAGAGAACGATGGTAGATACGTGGTATTTTACATTTTGATATTCGTTTATCTGGTTCATCATTTTTTTTATGATATTTAAAACAACACGGACTTTACCCGTTAGGAATTCGGAAAATTAGTATATACATAGGTACAACGTTAAACTATTCGCAAACTTTGAAAAATATAAAATTGTAATATCGACCAATGATTTAATATAATATTATGAACCGTGTTGTGAACCGTAAATATGATAATGCGCCATTTTGTTGTATGGGTCTAAAACTTTTGATTAAAAATAAAATAATCAACAAACTTTGTTCAGAAATTATCTTTTCGTATAAGACCGAAAAAAAGGGATAAAATATACGAAGACTATAATATTATAATAACGATATTGTTACATTTTATGGTTTGTGGATTAAAACCGTGTATAGTAAATATTGATTCGACGAGTAATAATAATAATAATAATAATTTTTTTTAAAAAAAACCTTTTCAATATTTACTCGGTAAAATATTAAGACAAAACGATATTAATCAGACGCGATATGCACTCTGAGGCTGAGAATTGCGTTAATTCAATCGATCGATCGAAAATTACGCAAAAATAGTCGTCGCAAAATCGTGAGTACTTACCAACCGCCAGATGACACCGAATGATCACCGTCGCCGGAGATGATGGATCGCGTTAAGCGATAACCGAACAGCGAAAGAAAAAATAAAAAATAATAATGACGAACAACAGAGTGACGACGGCGATAAAATAGTAATAATAATAATGACTAAAATGATAATTAGACGGCTGTACGTGAAAATCATTAGCATATTTCCAAGAGGAGTGATGACCGACGCGGTTGTTAAAAACTATTTTTTTTTTTTTTTTTTTTAATTCGATTAGTGCCGGCCGAGTCGGTCGCCCTAAACGCTTTCGGCGCCGATCCCGACGACGTTATTAATGTATTATGCACACAATCGGAATAGAAAAATAAAAAACCGTGTGGTAGGTATACGCGCACCTCCACAGGGCGGCGATTCCTTCGAGAGAGAGCCAACAGACTCGATCGTGTTCGATTTTTGATTTTTGGGTGCAACTCAATTCTGTCGTACCGTTAATCGTCAATCGTGTATATCAATTCTTGTTAACTGTGGACTAGTGTGGCGCGGCGGTTGTCCTCAGTCGCTAAAAATGTGTTCTGAGGTCAAGCAATAAGCCGGTGTCACTAGTTCCCGGACGGGCGACCACCCGGGTTTTTAGTGACGAATCCTTGTCCACGTATACACGAGTTCCAATCAACCGTACTCCCCCCCTCCTCCCACAGTAACTTATTAAAAATCTAGTAAAAATAACCTACAACCTAATGACCACAGATGTTGCAGCCTTGACTTGATAAAAAAAAATTCTTGTTAAAAAATACTTTTCAAACGTATTATTTGGAATGCGATTTAAATTTAAAATTTAATTTAAGTTCAATGATTTGCAGGTGCCATTTGTATATTTTGAAATTCATATTCGAATACTGGGTTTTAAAAGCATTCAAAATACTTTACAAGTATTTTATTTTTTTTTTTATATTTTGAATTTCAGATGTCCTGTTGAAATCGGATCAAGTTAACCTTCGCAACTAGGCAGATATAGATTTTAGCTGTCGTGTCATATGCTTATTTGACGAAATCTTATAAATTAATAAATCTATAAAGAAAAATTTTTTAAAATAGTAAAATACGAAACAAAAATATTGGTCATTGAAATGCAATGGTAAAAATAAATAAAAAGTGTTTTTTATAGTATTCTGGAATTAAATACAAAGGAAAAGTATTTAAAATATGATGTTATAATATTAAAATCGTTTAATTCGTCTTTGTTATATTTCGATAATATGAAAAATAAGCCATGATATCGATATCGTTATGGACATCTATAATATCATTGACCAATACTAATAAATTATTATATCAGTGTTGGTTCAACAAATTGTTATAGATGTACTTGTAATTTTTAACTTCCAAATTTGTAACAAATAGAATATTTTTTTAGTATTTCGAGTCGGTGCGCACGTTATTTATTTATTTTTTTTTTGTTAAATCATTAACAACATAACGGTACGCGTTTCAGTTTCAAATTCCCAAGTGGATATTTTTCCGTGCATTTTAATGAATAAAAAATCGAATCTCTAACGAGAATGGTTTATTAGTTTTAAGTATTTAAAGCGAATACAAGCCGAGTCGTAGGCCAATATTTTGCGCCCCCCCCCCCTCCTCTCAACAATCGCCACAACTTTATACATATAAATTTAACTCTTTATTTAACTCTATAAACGTATTACATTGATTTCGTTTCACACAAACGAATCGACGACACAATAGACCGCGAAATTTGTTTATGGGTTTTTCAGCAAATCGTTTTCAGACCAAGAATCGTATTTCGAAATAACCAGAAGTTTAAACAATATTAGAAAGCAGATAGACGCTTTAAAGAATGAAATGAGCGTTTAACGTTTACAAAAACAAACGAAAGATGAAGTAAACAATACTATTTTTCGTTTTTATTTGTTATTTATTTTTTTAATAATATTATGATTCCTTTTGCAATGTTATATAATATATTATTTACACTGTTAACAATAATACAATACTTTCAATGACGACGGTTATTAAATATATTATTATACAGAGTGATTCGAACTGTATGTTTTTTTGTTGATTCAAAATAAAAAAAAATGTATGATACAAAAGTTTTTTGAATTTGAAACATCTATGAAATGATTTATACATTTTATAATTTTTTATAATATTTTAGGGGTATTTTTGATGGTTAACTTAAGAAACTCAAATTGGGAACCTATACTTTTTTTATAAAGTTAATGTGAAGAAATATTTTTTTAATACATTTTAGTTAATTCCTCAGAATATTATTCTCATTTAGTTTTTCGTCGCCACTCGTCATCTCGATTTTTACGCAGTAAAATTCCATGGAACGAATCGGCCGTTTGAAAAACTGGATAATTATATAATATTCGACTGGTTAAATGCTTCGTTTTCGTGTTTAAAAGTTATTGTATTGATTAAATATCATAAAACAAAATTAAGAAAAACCGGATTCTCTTGAAAAAGAATACAAATTCCATTGAAATGATGTTCTTATAGTAATCATGCTATTTAGTATGTGACGATAGCTTCGAAAATATATAAAAAAAAAATAGTCGAATCGAGTTGACCAAATTCGGTGCGCAAATTTTTAGATTTATTTTATAAGAAAGTTTGTGTTTCATTTCACTTGAATTAGAAGGTACTCAACGTTATAAGTTTAATAATTCGAAACAATGTCGTTTACTTTAATACGCGTAAATCGTGTTTGTGCTTCGTTTATCCTCTTCATGCACGAATTTATTTTCAATACTAGAAGTTATCACACGCATAACTTCACGTATGTGAACTTAGCAGTACAATGATAACAATAAACTCTTAAAATAGTCCAACAAACTTATTAGAGTGTTTTTAGAGATTGTTAGACAACTTCAAACTTTGTTAGACTTTATTTTTGACGCTAGACCACTTTCATTTTTTTCACTGCTATCTTCATGGTAGGAACACAAAAATTTGTTAGAATAATTTTATTTCGCTCAAATAACGCATCTCGATTTGTTAGAGATTATTAAACAACTTTCGAAATTTGTTAGACTTTATATTCGAAGCTAGAAATATTGAACTTTTGCACTGTTATCATCATCAGTGTAAAAGTTATATTTAAAATATACAAAACAATATTTAAGTTACTTCTTTTTTTTTATAAAAAGTTCAATATTTTAAAATAATTTTCACATATTAAAATTTATTAAGAATTATATGTGAGTATTTATTTAATTTTTTTTTCATAAAATATTAAACGTGTCGTGATTATAATGTTTTTAATGTTGTTTTATTCATCAGTAATTATTCATTAGTTGATTTGTTATTCGTTAGTAATTAACTAGTGTTAATAACCAAGATGCATTAACAAGTCAAGATGCGTTGTTTGAATGAAAAAAAAATGTTCTAACAAACTTTTGTGCTGCTGCCATGAAGATAAGAGTAAAAAAATTAAAGTGGTCTATCGTCAAAAATAAAGTCTAACAAAGTTTGAAAGTTGTCTAACAATCTCTAACAAATTTGTTAGACTATTTTAAGAGTTGACTGTTATCATTGCGCTACTAAGTTCATATAGGTCATAACATCATATTATTATATAGTATGAGTATAGTAACGAATATTATAAAACGGTTGTTATCAGTGCTCGACTTGGCAAAATTAAAGTAGGGGGACTCTGTTAACTATAAAAAAAGAGCGTCCCCATCACTTATTAAACGTTACTAAGCCTTAAAAATAAAAGTAGGGCTACGCTAAAATTTCTAAAAAATTAGTTAGGCGACTCCGTCCCCCTGCGTCCCCCCCAAGTCGAGCACTGGTTGTTATCAAGTGTATCATATGATACCTTTATGTATGAAGAGGTTATATTGTATAAATATTTACTCAATCCGTTTTGATTACGACTTAATCGGGTTTTAAGACTATTATAGGTATATATTTTTTTCAATCTAAAAAAAATAAATGAAAAAAACTTTTAAAATGTGTATTTCATTTAATACTACAATGAAACGCGTTTGTAACAAACAAAAAAAAAATAAATACAATACAACGTAACACTACAAAAAAAAAAATAGTTTTAGTTAGACCGAAGAGACGAAAGTTGTATGCATACAACACAAACATAACGTCAAAATGATTAAAATATGATTTTTAAAACAGAATGAACCAAACAAAAGATCTTCAAATATTATAACAAAATGTTTTATGATTTTTGGTTTTTTTTTTTTACATTCATTGCAAACTTTATAATATTTTACATTTATAAAACAATACGTTAACATAAAAAACGTGTATAAATATATTATATATTATATATTATATTGTATAAATATACTTGTGCACGAATTATGAGCAATCGACGACGTCCAATTGAACTGAGCCAAAACATATTGATAATATTATGTAGAACACGTCATTTGTAATCGATAAAAAATAATATACTCTTCTGTAAGTACATATATAGCAAGTGCTATATATCTGAAAGTGAAAACATGATGATAAATTCCTCTTCGTATGTCAAAAACAAGAACCACTTGTTCTACATTATAATCGTAATGTCATACCGATACAAAAATGTGTTGAAATACTTAAAGTAGCACACAGCACTAAAAATCTAATGTTTTCTTTGAATAAATATTACATTATTAACAACTGTTAAAAATGATTTGGTCAAAATTCGATGTAAAAGAAAGCGTTATTTAAGGAGATATTTTTATGGTATCAAGAATGACAAGTTAATATCGTCAGGTCACTTAAAATTGTATTTTTGATGTTTGATTTTATTAGAAACGTGTGCATTTTCGTGCTTAAAGTGAAAAAGTATCAGAATTTCAATACTAAAAAAAATATTGGCAAATTGTGCCGTTTCATGTTGCGATAAACGACGGCTGCAGATAATAAAAACTACTTTAGATTTAAAATATTTTAAAAAATTGAAGTACTTTAAATAAATGAAGGTGTCATTGACGTTTTCGGTTCACGAAAACACATTACATCCTCTAAAAGTAAGTAAATTCATTGTACGAAGAAAACAACTTTTAGATATATGAGATAGGCAATTATGGAGAGTTTAAATTGAACCGATCGACACATTTTTAAGTTTTATTGATTTCCTTTTTCATATTTTAATTTAAATAATATTTATAAAGTCTTATTAACATAAGACTTTATAAATATTTTTATGTTTTTAATTATATTGTTAATTATATTATTATATTGTTTTTAATTATTTTAATATAATATATTAAATATATAATAAATTATATTATAATTTTAATGCGCTGCTTAAATTCTAAATTCTAAAAAAAAACTAAATTGGACTTGAATATTTCATTGGTTGAACCCAAATCGGTTCAATCCAATTAAATTTTAAATTGTAGTAGAAAAAAATTTATTTATCGAAAATATTTTCTCGTTATTTATTATGTTTCGAAATTATAATACGGCGAGCATAATTATTATAATTTTCGTATTATATATGATTGAAAACGGCCATTCGAATTTCTGTCGTTGGTCTACAGTTTTTTTTCTTCATTTTTTTATTTTTAAACACGAATTCCGCCATAACAAAAAAAAATTATACCCGTTCAAATGGAAATATCAGAATTTACGATAACGATTTATCTCTGTAGGCGAAACCATTCGACCGACAGATTTATTGCGTCACCAACACATCGGCACTGCGGCCTGGCCATGTCCGTTTTGTCAAGCCAAATTAATCAACACCCAACTGCGTCAAAAAAATGTTTCTGATAGCAGTTGCTCCGTCCCAAACCATTGTCTCATAATAATTTATCATATTCGAGAATAGAATTCGAGATGGTCAAAAACAAAAACCAAAATCGCAGCTATATAGTCGCAAGTCGAACATCGTCTTCCATATGGAAACCGTCGACGGAATTTAAACACCGTGACAAAAACAAAATTCGTTTGCCGTCCAGGAGATATGTCTGTAATGAAAAAAAAATTCATTAAAAAAAAATTCGGCAAATGGGTACCAAAGAAATGTTTATCGAAATTAATGGAAAAGATAAACCGAAAATTTCTTATGCCTATAAATAGCTCATAACAAAATATGTTGAAAATTTGATGGGACATAGACAATGATAATTTAAACATTCGGTGAAAATGTCATGTGTTTACGGTTATTATTTTTCGTGTTACACAAAAATACAAAATTGAATTTTTCAAAATTTGACTTTTCCTGAAAATTTCTATTTTTTTTAATGTTTTTTGTTTTGTTTTAGCCGACACGTTTAAAAACTATTAAGAATTTCCACTTTCCCATCAGACAAGATGTCGATGAAAAATATCAAAGCACTTTTATTGCCTCAAAACGCGACAACAGACAAATACTGTTGGCGTTAATTATTTAAAATAAAAATAAAATAAAAAATAACTACCTACTAAAATCGATCACCGGACTCTATGTCGATATGTATAATATTTGTTGTAACGACGCCGAGACTGAATTATTGTATTATTACACCGACATAATAATATATCAAGATAATGTTTATTACTATTTTGGCCGAAACGTGTCGTTATAATATACTGCGAAACATCGTTCGTCGTACGCAAACCGCAATCTTTATTATTATTATTATTATTAATTCGGCTTGCAGGAGAACTATAAATCCTATACGTGCGCACCATCGGTGTGCGGTCAATGCTGATCGTAAAATACATCGCGACGTCCGCACCACCCACATACTCCATCGTACGTGGGTACATTATATATGATACAGAGTAATTCAAAATGTATGTTACAGCCATTTTATCACTTATAATGATATTCAAAATACACAAAAATGATCTGTACATTTTATAGTGTTTTACAATATTTTAAGAGGTTTTTAGGGTGTAAACTTTAGATAGTACTCAAATGGGAACATAAACATTTGTTCGATACATTTGAGTGCTGCTCGAACAACAATAATTGATGAAAAACTCAACGCTTGAGAGATATTTAAAGTTTTTATAAATTTCTAAAGTTGACCGCCCAAAACCATCCTAAAATATTGTAAAAACTATAAATGTACAAATGATTTTAGATGTTTCTAAAACAAAAAAACCTTTGTATCATACATTTTTCTGGATGTTGAATCAATAAAGTGGCCGTAACATACATTTTTAATCATCTTGTCTGCATTTATATATATAAATAAGTAATTTTATACATCCGTATCCGTTTCCGATGAAATCGATCCGAATAACGCGATAAATAACGCATTTTGCGTGGTACAGGAAGCGCCGACACGGTCATCGGTACAGGTTGGTACATGTTATGCGGTACCGCCTATACCGAAATGCGTACCTATATAACGCGCGATTAAATATTAATGGAGATAAACTAAAAATTCATTCTCGTGAAAATACCTACCTACCTAAACCTATTTCTGTAAAACGCTGAGCAAATACGTGTTGATGAGTTAAAGTCAAGTTGGTTTTTATCTTTTTATCACGGTTTTCTTTATATTTTATTCGTATCGAATTTTCTATCGTATTTATTCAAATTATATCCAAGTTACGTTTATAAATGAATGAATAAATTATAATACAATGTGTACTGACAGTACATAATATAAAACTAAAAGTGTAATTCTGATAAAGAATTACACCTTTTTTTTTTGATACCATCTATGGACGTCTAAAAATAATTATAGTGTTAGCGATGTACGCTTATAAAAATAAAAACCTGCAATAAGTGAATTTTTTGAAAAAAGTAAATATTAAAATATTCTCGTCGTAATGATAGAAAATTACAATAGTAAGTTGTTACATATTATATTATTACTGTTACAGTAAATGTAATGGCTACGTTCAACGATTTGTATTATGTTCAACAATTTATATGATTAAAAAAAAAAAAAGTACTGTATCTATGTTTGTTAGGTTATTGGTGTATTTTATAAAACTCTATTGAATTAACCCAGTTAAATAAAAGTAATTGAGTATCTATAAAAGCTTTTTAATTTTATCTTTTGTCTTAACAAAATTCAACTCAGGTCTTTGTTAGAAATTATCATTAACTTGCTCAGTTTTTCCCTATTTACGGACTTCGAATATTTTAAATTTTTTTAATAATCGTTAATTACCTACGTCTTTTAAAATGTTCACCTATACTTGTAATAATAAAGAGGTAAAAACGTTAAAAAAATCACTCAGAATTCGGTTTTCAAAAATGGTTTAAGGACTCATTATATAATGGCGAATATATCTTAGTTTTGAAGGGGGGAAAGCGAATTTCAAATCCACAAAGGTAATGTGAGGTTCAACCCCTCCATTTAATTTTTTTTTTGGAAATTTATTACCGTAATCGGCAATAAAAATATATGAACATTGTTGATTTTGATTTCTAAAAATAATACAATTATTATTATACATAATATGTGAAAAAGTATGACGGTTTACAGTTAGCCACGGCATGGCATTTTTTTTTAGTTCTTTACATTTATTATTTTTTTATTTGCCGTGCACTGCATATGGCTGTTTGTGCTAATGACGAGTAGACAATGCACTCAGATAGTGTAGGTACATATACCGTGATATTATATTATTATAGAATAATTAGAGCGAGGTATATTTCGTGTGCATTAAATACCATGCACTTTTACAACGAATAACTTCATCGTGGTACAAAACCAAAACTAAACGGATTTGTTGACACAACTACGTCACGTTAAATTAAAAACTTTGTTTAAGTTTTAGATTAAATTGGATATAGGCATGTAGTGTATGATAATGAATACCGGACGAAAATTCCGTTTTGAAAAAAGTCCAGACTGATTTTTTTATTGTCAGACAAAAAGTCTGAAAATACAATATATTAAATTCAAAAAATGTACTTTATTTTCTTATACGATATATTATATTTGATGACTATTCCTCATATTTACCTAAACAGTGTATAAAAAACTATTAAAATGTATTTCTTGAATACAACCATCGATCACACTACAGTTGTATTGTAAGTATATCAAGTATAATTATGGTATTTTGTATTCTGACTTTTTGAACTAGACAATCGTGATTTTATAAGTATAAGACATAATTATTAAGATAATAATAATTTATTTTAGTTATAATCGGTTACTATTATTTGAAGGATTTTAAGGTTCCAGAACCGGTTCTTTTCAATTAGATTTCAGTCCTTGCTTTTAAAGGATCATATACATTGCTTCATTTTCATTACATCTGTCGTGGTACAAAAAAATGAACATTTCCTTAATCACATTGACGACTTTTGTTACGATACGACATGTGAGTGCTGTAAATTAACAGTGCATTTTACCAGCAGAAAATTAACAGTACATTTTGCCAGTAAAAACGCTACACGATCGCTTTTTACATTTTTCGTTTTATACCACGAAAATAGTATAGTATGAGGTATTGTACCATAGTATAAATCACAGCTATTTAACTATTTTTTTTTTACTGATTTACCCAAAAATTAACTGGCTTTTTTAGCTATTTAGTAGAGTATGACGAATCGCACTAGTAACGTTTATAATTTTTACGGGATTTAAAAAATATACTATTAAAAATATATTTTCATCTTTCTTGGAGAAAAAATGAAATTGTCGCTTCATTTTTTACCGTCGTCAACACACGACAGGTCGTTTTATCGTTTGCGAGGAATGGGTGCGAAAACCGAAGCTTTCGGCGAACACTAAGAGTTTGTCGTCGGCCAACGCCCAAAATGTAACCGCCGCCGCCGTCGATGATTAGACACACCATTTAGTCGATTAACAATTATTGCGTAATTAATTTACGAACTATTCATACAAATGTATAAGCACTGCTATTGTATGTCGCGTGGTAACCGGCCGCCGTCGACGACAAAATGCTTCGACGACGTATTCAGACATGGAGACAGGGCATGTAGGCAGGGCACGGCGGCATGGCACTTTACTTATTATATTAATTACCATCGTCGTCGTTGTCGTTAATAATATTATTAGGTTCTGGCATGACGATTCGAATTTAATTCGGCGCCATCGCCATCCGTCGGTTCGTAAACCCACCTCGTTTGTCGAATAAAACGACGTTATTGTAGTTTGTGTACTTATATACAAGTGAGCGGGATGACTTTTTTAAGCATTCTTCCCCGTCTTTCCATTTATATTTTATTCAAATTCTGATTTTTAGGATTTTTTAGTACGCTTAAAGACCGCATAATTTTAGTTTCCTGATTTTTTCGTACTACCTAAAAAGTGTCTCTAGGCGATACAAACTTTTATTTTTCCAATGAGAACCCTTCTTTTTACTTCAAATTATTTAGCGAATGATAATATTTTCAAATCATTAAAATCCCCAATCTATTTAAACCATATAAAATAAACTTATTCTTAAAACACATAGTTATATAACTCAAAAACTACTCATTTAAATTTTGATTTAGATAGTCAAAATTCTCAAAAATAAAATATCTGCTGAATAATTTAAAAAGAAAAAGGGTGGTTGCTGTTTGAAAGATAGAAGTTAGTATTGGATCAACTAAGGTTGATAGGTTGATAAGTAGTACAAAAAATCTCAAGATTTCAAAAATATTGTTTTCGAGTAAATTTAAAAATTCCAAAAATCAAAAGTGAATATATGCATGATTTAAGTATAAAAATCGGTATTCATGCTTTAAAAATCGCTTTGTATATTTTTTATATAATATTATAGTTTTTTTAAATAATCGATTGAAATGCACATTGTTTAAAATAAATATTATTTTGTTTTTAAACAAATTAAATACTGATAACACTATGAGGTCTACAAAAAGTAATATTAGAGGTAATTTATAGATTTTTTAATTTGATCGCCGACAACAAGGCCGGTGTGAAGTTAGACCTTACATTTTAGACGACTTGTAAGTGTTGGGTAAAACAAACTTTGAAAGCTCGTAGAGCCTGGAGGGAGGAGTTGACTTTCAAATTAAGGAAACGGATTTGTGAATTCTTGCCAATCATAACATGTATTTTGTCACTCGCTTGAAATGTCTTGGACTTCGTATTAGCCCTTTTTCGATTCAACTTCCTAATAAATACTCTGTTATTGGCATGAAAATTCCAAGATTGGACTTGAAATTTCTCGATAATTATTCGCGAAAAATGCTGGTACTATTCAGAACTTGTCTTAGCCAAAATGTAATGACCAACTTCACAACGGACGTGACAACGGACTATAATATTATAATAACGAGGCGTTTTGTATAGGCAATTTACCTACATTTCTGTCGCGGGTTAATTTTTCATTCTGTTCAATGATATTATTATTTCGCAATCGCTACCGTTGCACAGGTATTAAATAATAATAGCACGATGGATGATTTTTTTTTTACCGATCACAATTGTATTAAATTCATATGATTTTTTTGGCGGTTTATCAGTTATGGTATATCGGTCTCGGTATGAAATTATCAACACGTTTGATTAATAATATTATTGTCGCTGCGGTCATGCAAAGAGGAACTGCACTCGTATAATGGAAGGACGTAAAAAAACGGGTTTACTTGTTTATAAAAAAGTGATAAATCACAATTTTCTTAGAAAATTACTTTTTTTTATTATAAAAATATGTCATATAGCTATTATTGACTGATCGTTTACAATTGAAGGAGACAAATTTGTTTAAATAATATGATCGTTTATTGCACGTGGCAATTCAAACGTTTTGATTATAATAAGCTGGTACGATTTTTTCCTTTATTTTTCAAAAGTTGTACTTTTTGGATCTATCGGCTTTCATAATAATTATTCGATTATAATATATAATTATAAAACGAATGTTTTAGAGATGAAAAAATGAATAGAAAAACAACATAGGTTCCCGTGATATTCTACGACAAGCACCCCTTTAGTGTTCGGGCCATTCAAATAATATTTAAAAAAAAGGAGATATTGATATAGCTAAAAAAGCTCGAAAACTCTAAAAAAAATATATCTACTCAAATCGTTCGGTATTCCGTATTTCATCATCAGAATGTGATGATTCATTATGATTATTACCTAAAGTGATTCTAAACCGCATTCAATGTTCAAAGGGTGCTTTATGAATTATATGTCTGTAGTACACTCACTACTCTTTGAAAATATATTCAAAAAATTATAAAAACAAAATTATTTAAAAAAAAAACAAAGCGTCACGTAGTCCTGGTACAGTTATAGGAAGGATATAATACTGTTCAACCATTTCTCCTTCACAGGGTCAAGCAAAGTTAGAAAAAAAGACTAAGCTAAGTCGATTAAGGTCTTTGGGCTCATATCGGCTCAGGTCCCCTACAACCCACAGTACATTTGGAGCGCATGGGTTAACCGTGGTATATATGGTAATTACCTGGTACTTATATAATATAATATTTTATAGAATTCGGTTTATATAATATATTATGCTAACGAGCAGTGACGCTAATGTCAAAATCGATAAGCGTGCTAGAGCGCAACTGTAATATAATATATTTCGGCTCGGACAGCGGGTTATCATCCCTACATTATGATTTTTAATAATATGGAATTGGTACAAATACCCGACCATTGAGATTAGGTTAGACTCTGCACTACCTACAAAGTTGAATAGTAATAATTTAATTACATTTAAAAATAAAAAAATAATAAGAAATGAGTGTGTTTTTATTTATATATGTATATAGGTTTTCAATATGTACAATCAAACACAATTAAAAACAAACCATCCTATACAGTGCGATCAATTCACCAAGCATGTTCATCCTTATATTTTCGTTTAATAATCAATTTATACGAAAAACTGTTTTTTTTCGAAATTTGTATGAAGTACGCGTAAGTAGATAAGTCACTATAATGGTTTGAAAATGATTATATTAATTAATATAAGTTTACTAAAACTTAATATTTTGTGAAAATTGTTCAAGTAAAGATACTATTAAATACCAAACTAAATATTACATCTATTTACTTTTTTGTTTTATTTTATTAGTTATTTTTACATTGATGATCTTGAGTAAATAGTTATTGATAATAATTGGGTTACTTCTTATTTGAATTTATTTTTAGACGCATCGACATTTCAAAAGCAAAAAAAAATAAATACTTAATAAATACATACAAAATATTTTAAGTGTGATTCTCATTTGAAAAAAAATAATTTCGTACCACCAAGTACACTTCTTTAAAGGTAAAAAAAAATCCAATTTGAAAACATTCGAAAATAATAGGGTCTTTCAATATTTTAAAAAATACAAAATCCAGAATTCAATAAAATCCATTATTAAAGTGCAAAAAGGAGTGAGGAGGATGCTTGATGTATCACCCTGTAAGTGGGTTGAGTATTATACTTTATTCCATTAGAGTTTTTATCATTTTATATACCTACATATATTGATTATATTTTATAAGGTAATTTTTTCGCCCAATATCAGCGATGATGATGATGGTCGCTAACGTTTCGGTAGTTCAGAATGCGTTCTAGCGACAAACAAAAATAAAAAAGTGAAACAAACCATTTTTTTTATTCGTATTATTCCTATACACAGAAAACAACATAATATAATCTATACTTGTGCGGTATCTCAGGTTTTTACTTTTTAACCATCCGCTGTCGATTAAAGAAATATAAATATAACTACACTTTATTTTATCCAAGATAAAGAAGATAATCAAATCAAATTCATTTTATCAAAAGATAAAAATATTTCATCCAGATAAATTACAGATAATTATTGATAATAAGTATATAAAAATAAATTTTAATTTAATGATTACAAACAAATTAACTATTATGCGCATAATATTATAAGAAATAATATTTATTATTGGTAAAATATTTTGTAAATCAAGTTTGATTACTTACAAGATGCATTTGAAACAAAGAGAATACAATTGAGAAATCTTGGTTTATACCAAATAAGGATACAATCGAGTTCATAACCGCTTAAAATAAACGGGTGCTGGTAATTTCTTAAAATACTTCTTTCCTTGACCGTTATTTAATATTCTTAATAACTTATCATTTTACAGAGTTAGAAAATCTTGGACACCCACATGAAAACAAACTCATCATTGAGACCCCGGGGCATTACATCACCTTTACCCTCTCTAAATTTGGCGCTGCATGTGGATTGATCGCCATTTCTCGAACATATGTTTTTTTTTGACATTTCGTCTACGAAAAAGGCCGGGCAGTTAGGGGACAGCAGTTTAATAAGGGTAGTTTTTACACATTCAGTCGATCTTTAAACTGAAAACGTCGTGTCAGACGACATTGTCAGCAAATACGACTGCGTTACCATTTTATCGATATATTTCTAAATTTATATATTATCCATATTTTTATATTTGGCCATATTTGTCCAGAGTCCGACTACGGCATGATCGAAAAGACTAATAAGACCGCATGTACCTTAGATCCAGAGGCGAATGCAGGGGGGGTTTTGGCAGTTTATACCCTTCCCGAAATATTAGGAACAAAAAGTATATTATCTGACCTATAAATGTATTATAAATAAAAAAATTTAAAAAAATTATTATTTATTTAAAAGTTTTCCGTAGTTTGTAAATTGGTGTAAACAATAAAATTATCATTATACTGTATGATAATACAATCGTCTCTGCCTATTTTAAATATTGGATGCCCACACAGTACTTCACAGAAAAATTAAGGACCCTGCTCGAGGAGCACGAGTACGTCCTGGTGGGTGCTGACACAAATGGTCACTCAACTCGATGGTACTGTAACAAAGGTAACAAAAGAGGACAGGTGGTGGTGGACCTCATCGAGGACTTTGGTCTGATAGTTAACAATAGGCCAGGACATATGAGCACCTACAACAGGCCCGGTATGGGCACGTCGAACATCGACGTCACGATGAGCTCCACCAAAATGGCTGGCAATATCTCCGAATGGAGGGTTATCGAAGCGACCGATAGTGACCACCGGGTAATATGTTTCGAGCTTGGCCTATCTCGTTATGTCAAGCCAACACATGACTTAAGATTTGTAACCGGACGCGCCGACTGGTACACTTTCGGCCATGTACTAATGGCAGGTATCGTTCACGTTGATGAGACCTCTGTTGATTCTACAACAGAGACTCTAACAGTTGCACTGCAAGCCGCAGCCAAGGCGGCGATACCGATCTGCAAGCGCAGACGATGGGCCATCAGCCGGAAACCGTGGTGGAACGATAAGCTCACCACGCTCAAAAAAGAGCTCGACAGGCTCAGGCGAAGTGGAGCTAGACATAACGATAGGCAGTCCTTTAACGTTGCCAGAAACGGCTACCTCAGTGAGCTGAGGCGGGCAAAAAGAGCTGCCTGGAGGGCTTTCGCAAGCGATTTGAACTCCGAAATATGGGGGAAAGCGTTCAGATACGCTAAGAAAGGACCCCAAGACAAAAAGGTCACATGCACTATGGCTAGACCGGATAAAAGTACCACGTCGAGTGTAGAAGAGACGGCGGCTCTTCTACTTGATACCTTCGTTCCTGATGACAAGGACCGTGCTGACATGGAGTGGCATGGACCCTTAGAGCCATTTAAACTCGTCAATGAGGATGACGTTAAAAAGGCCGTTTGGCGTATGAGGCCGAACAAAGCGCCGGGACTGGATGGCATAACCGCCGGTATGCTGAGAAAGGCCTGGCCCATAATAAAAGACGTATTTACCAGGCTAATAAATAGATGCCTCGCGGAGATTACGTTCCCAAGTAACTGGAAAAGCTCCAGGCTCATCACTATCCCTAAAGCGGGAATAACGGACTCGACGAGCCCGAAATCATATAGGCCAATCAGCCTGCTGCCGACCATGAGCAAAGTGCTGGAAAACATAATAATCAAAAATATTGAAAAGGAAACAGAGTTGGACCGCATAGGTAATCAACATGGCTTTATGTCGGGCCGATCGATGATCACGGCCATGAGACAGGTTTACGAATGGGTGGATAGCACCAAGTGTCGGCACGTCTTTGGCGTCTTCCTAGATATCACAGGTGCCTTTGACAACGTCAGGTGGCTACCTGTTCTAGGGAGATTACGCGAACTCGGAGCCTCCTTAAGAACAATAAGGACTATAAAAGCTTATCTCTCCGACAGAAAGGCCTGTATGACTGTCGAAGGAACAACATACGAGAAGAGCCTCAGTAGGGGATGTCCCCAAGGGTCACAGCTAGGGCCCACCCTATGGAAGGTCGCTATGTCAGACATCGACATTACTCATTTCATGGCCGATAGAGAAATGATAATAACATACGCAGATGACATACTACTGCTAGTGGGTGCAGCCAGGCCACAGACGGCGTTCGAGCGAGCCGAAAAACAGCTAAATGCATTGATCAGCTAGGCAAACAAATATGCTTTGGTCTTCTCGGCCGGGAAAACACAACTGATGACCGTCAAAGGTGGCCTCAAGCCAAACTACAATATAGGCTTTGGCTCCGATGCCCAGGCACCTAGAATACAGGCGAAAGACACCGCAAAGTATCTGGGTGTTATTCTGGACCCGAAACGTTCCTTCTGGAATCATGTAGACTCTGAAGGACAAATCTAACGGCCTGTATAACAGACTCAGGGGCATGATGTCAGCGAACTGGGGCATGGGTCGTACCGTGGCCAAAATCCTATACAGATGTGTTTTCCTGCCAAGAGTGGCCTACGCGGCCGAAATATGGTCGAGTGGCGTGAAACTTAATAAGAGCGTCAAGATGTTAGGCAGCATGCAACGGGCTCCGCTGCTGGCCATAACTAGCGCGTATAAAACGGCTTCCACCAACTGCCTGAGTGCAGTGGCAGGAGAGATGCCGTTGGACTTAGAGATCCGGGAACTTGTTGAGGAAAGGAGACTCAGGACAGGAGAGATAACCGAGGCCGACATGGCGGATTTACGAGTATCCCTCCTCAAGGAGTGGCAAAATAGGTACGAGGCTACCGAGAAAGGGGAATGGACGAAGAGGATGATTCCTTCCGTGGAAGTGAGACATCCTCTCCCCTTGGAGCTGGACCATTACACCACCCAGTTTCTAACTGGCCACGGTGATTTTAAGGCCAAATTGTTCAGTTTCAAGCTGGTAGCCTCGCCTAACTGTGCATGCTCGATCGGTGGTGCCGAAACGGTGGCTCACGTCCTGTTAAGATGCAAGCGGACAGAGACGCACAGGACGACACTAAAGCAAACGCTCGAAGTCATAGGAGAAAGCTGGCCACCCGAGAACGGAGTGTTCCTCAAGTCTAAGAGGCACTTCGAGGCACTCAAAAAATTTGCAAAGGTAGCCATGACGGATAGAAAGGACAGAGAATAAAGGACGAAAAAAGCTAGGGTCAGAACGCAGTCCCACCGACATAGGTGGAAGACATTGCACTCGGGGTGACCCGGATGAGCACGCATGGCGCAAGCGGCACAAGCGGCGGGTCACGCTTGAGTGAGTCTGACCCAGGGCGTGCTCACGCGTCAGGGACGCGAAGTCTGGCCTTGTAGCGAGGGGCCGAAGACAGAATACAGCTACAGTTTTCCCTGCTTGTCGTAAGAGGCGACTAAAAGGGAGGCCAGCCGGGGCCGGCGTCAGGGACGCGGACACACCGAAACTTACGGGGAATAGGGTGTTGGAGGTTCTGACCGCGACCTCATGAAGAGCGGGTCGATCACCACGGTGATGCCTCAGGGAGGCATGGTCAACAGGCTGCCGTGCCTTAAACTCGGCCGCGGCGAGCGCCGCGGTAAGGGCCAACCATATGCCCGGGTACACGGCCCATATCTGGGAGGTCACAGCTGAAGCAGAGAGCTGAGGACGCTCAGCCGGGCACCCTACCAATCGGTGCACCCCTAATAAGGGAGATTGATGGTACCCCGGGATGTGGGGGGACCCCACGACGTTGAGAGATTAACGCCGTGCCCCCACACTTCGGGCGCTCATCGGTTTAGGCCGGGTGCGCTCGACGGCGGTTTGGTTTCGGGGTGGCTGTGGGCAGGAGCTCACTATATGGTTTACGGTTCATGCTGACCAGGGACAGGTAGCCGGGTGAACGGCCGGTTTAGCCGTCCCGGTGTAAGCCGGGTCGGCAGAACCCGGTTTCTCCCTAGCCCCCTCCTAGCTTACCGAGCTGAGCTATATGCATCGGAGGTTGCCCGTAACCAAAAACGGGAAGCAATGAGGATAGCTTGCGATCCGACCAGGGTGGCGAAAGGCGCGTGCACGCCTCAGCCTAAGGTACGACCCCACCCCTCTATGGCTTCGCCGTAGGGAAGAGTGGGTACGGTGCTCGTGGTCCATAGACGACGTACGACCTGCCTGTTGCGGTACAACCGACACACGCCGGTCGTAGACCTCCGCGGCTCTTGACTAGCGCACAGCGCTAATGTAAGGTCCGCGGTTGTAGCCGCAAGGCATAAAAGCCGGGAGTCTTCGTGTATGATAATACAGTGAATATGTTATAAATAACTGATTGACACCGGTCGCCGTCAATTGGGTGATGTACATAATGTAGACGACGAGTGTAATAATTATCGTCGCCACCGACATATTACGGTAAATCCCAACGATCCGTATTATCTAGAATCTAGATAATTATAGAAAGTTCATTGTTCATCATAAACCACACCGCCAACGAATATACAACCACAGCATACCTCGCTGTACCAGTGAACCATTATTCACTAAAGTTTTGATTGACGTATTGTTATGATGTAATATTATACGCAAATACAAAAATTAAAAATGTGTTCAATTTTAGTTCTTTAAACCAGTAAATAAAAATACTACCTCAGTTCCGATTGACGTGGATTCAGACAAATCGTCTGTAGATAGTTCACCAACAAAAAGACAAAAACCCGAGAGTCACAATCTAGTGCAAATTGTAATATGAGTAATGTGTTACTATCTAATATCTATATAATTATTTATTTAATTTTAAATTCTATATTGTAACTATATCCACACAGTATAAATAACATTTCCTAAATATGAAATAATGAATATATAGAAGATATAATAACATGATATTAATAATAAAAATACAATCACAATTTATGTAATTTATTATTATTTTATACATAGATTTTTCCAAATGATATTGCAAATTTTTGTCAAAAACAATTGAAGGGACATTGAAAAATATGAAGTGCTTTTGCATTATTGGATACCTGATATAGACTTTAAGTTTTCGACTTCTGGTAAACGAAATTTGAAATTTCAGCATTTTTAGTTACGCTCATTTGTGTGGTTAGTGCATTCTGCTGGAGAAGACGAAGCTTACTAGCGTTATTGTATCTCATTTGGATCAAATTCCATTAGAAAAGAGGGTTATCAGAACACAAATATATTAGTTCAGACTGCGTTTCGAGATTGAATGAAAGCACTCGAAAAATTTAGAGATCATCAAAAAAAAATATTACCTTGACGCCATAGAGGATATACAAAATTTTAAATTGATTTATGAAAACCGGAAAAGTGATGTGATCAGCAAAATTGACAAAGGACGGAAAATACAATAACTCATAAACAGACAAAAATTAATTCCGAAATTAATCCCGAAGAAAACGACGGAAATTTCAGAGCGTTACTTTATGTTCTAGACAGTGGTGATCAAGTTTTGGCCAATAATTTGAATATTATGAGTGAAAATGCAACGTATTTAAACTATATCATTCAAAATGAAATAATTGATGCAACAAGGAAACAAATAACGACGAATATTATGCAACGTGTAAACAAATTTGGACGTTTTTCTGCCATTGCTGACGAAAATACGGATGTGAGTGGCACTGAACAGTTTTCAATATGCGCTTTGTCAATAAAATTGACGATGAATAAATAATTCAAGAAGACTTTCTTGTGCTTTATTCCTGTTGAGGATGTTGCCAGAATGAGACTTGCAAATACGTTATTGATCACGATGAAGGATATTAGCATAAATTTAATTAATATGAAAGGACAAGGTATATGTTAATAATTATTAGGTTTAATTTATATATATTAGGTTATATTTTACATTTTTAAAAATGTTTAGGTTATGATGAGGCATGTGCAATGAGTGGAAAATTCAACGGCTATGCTGCCAATGTTCGAGAATTATATTCAGAAGCTATTTATGTCCACTGCGCTAATCATAATTTGAATTCGGCCATTACATACCAGTGCAAAATATCGTCCATCTGAAATTGCATAGGAACAATTAAAGAGGTTGTAAATTTGTTTTGCCTATCTAATAAGGCAGGTATAGTTTAAAAGATAAAATTCAAGCGTCTTGCTCAAGTGCGAAACAAACTCATTTTTTTTTAAATTTAGCGAAACGCGATGGGTTGAACATTTGGTTTCACTCAATTTGTTCAACGATGTATACGAATATATCTGCTCATTGTTAGAGTACCTAGATAAAAATAATTTGAAAACTGATGGAGTCAAACCTGCTTGCATCGATGCAAACACCACAATTTATTATAGCTTTAACAGTAGTAAAGTCAATTTTCAGCATAATGAAAAATCTCAGTGTATTTTTACAAAAGGAAGATTATGATCTCAGCCTTTGTAATTGATTATGCTAACTACGTGTTTGATAAAATCAATGAGATGCATCGCGATTCGGAGTTGAAATTTAAAGAATTGTTTGTAGCAGCAAAAGAAATGATGGACAAAATGAATATTAATTTAGTACCTCCGCGGAATGTTGAAGTACGGAAGAACCGAGACAATTATAAAGGAGGTTCAAAGGCATATTTCTGTCAGTCCACATTTGTTTCTTTTTAGACCTCTTATCAATGTAGCTAAAAATCAGATTTCTTGAACACCGGGAATTACATTCAAAAATTCAAAATATTCTTTGGACTAAGTGTTCTGAGCTGAATACAAAGGAAATTAGTGAAACGGTAAATATTTTTGCAAAAGAATGACCAAATGGCATTAAGAGATCTACTGATGATTTTATAGCTGAGATTATCATGGAGCGGAGGTAACAATTTATTTCTTATGTATAAAAATATTTTTAGCGATCTATATTAAAACATAAAATGCATTGTTTTTTCATGCATTGTTTAAATATGTCAAAGGATAAACGGCCAAAAACATTTATTAACACTCTTAACAATTGCGATTCTATATTGTATCAATCAATATACCGATTTTTACAAATCGGTGCAACTCTTTACATTTCTGTGGCAACAAGTGAACGGTCTTTTTCTTGTCTTCGATGAATGAAAACATATATGCGCAACAAGACTAGTGACGAGCGATTAGATGGATTGATGCTATAAAACTTATATAGAGACGTGGAGGTGACCAACAAAGACGAAGAGGTCATTGATATAATGGTCCAAGTACCGAGATGTATTGATATAATTTTATAATGTAAATTGTAATTAATAATAATCAATTAATATTGTATATATGTATATACTATAAGTATCTAAAATAAAGAGTAATACAATATAAATAGTATAATATTTATGAAAATTCTACAATTTTTTTAAAAACCCCCTCAAAAATGTTTTCCTGCGTTCGCCCTTGATTAAACACAATGATAGTTAACAACCACTCTGATGATGTGATTTTTGATTATCCAATTCGAAAAGCGGGGGAGATAATGGGAGAGGATAATGCGTCCCTGGCGTTTATAGATGTAACGGAAAAACGAACGCTCAGATTTTTTTTTCGGATATACAAAACAATCACTACAAGTCTACAATTGCTCGGATAAAACTCTATGGATGAAAATACGAAGCGTATTCATATAGGTACCTACGTGTAATGATATTTTATTCACGATTACAGCTGCAATGACAAAAGAAACACTTTCCCCAGTTGCTTTTAACGCAGTGACGTTGAGAAATACGAACCGTCGAATTTAGGTCATACTATAATATAATATCGTGTTATAAAATAGTAATAATAATAATAATAATAATAAAGTGGCGCCTCGATATTCGGAAATGCACTTCTCAAAAGCTCGTGAATATTGTAAAATCAAGAATTGCACGCGAGCACCACGACAAAATATTATGTATTATTATTGTTAAGCTCGACATGATGATACTTTTATATGACAACATCATTCTTATCCGTTGTGGAAACTCATATGAAGGTACGTCAATATTTTTTCCTCAAATCCCGTGTTTTTTGCGATGGTTGTTTGGGAAACATTGCAATGCTCATCGGGTCGTTTCTGCATAAAATATTATGTGTTTGATATCAAATTATAATCGTCGTCGTGAACTAGTGCCAAAACGTACTTCATTAATCCTTCGCAGACCAACAATGAACGGTGATGGAAATTTGACTTTTTTCTGCACAATTATAATTTTTAATTTTTTTTACTAAATTTTAAAATTTTGAAATTTATAATAGGTGATTTTTTTTTTATATTTTCAAAGATCGGGACGAATAAGTTCCATTGATCATTTAAGGAGTAAACTTAAAAATCCTTATAGACCATAATGGACCTTAAATTATCTTATATCCAATGATAAATAAGTAATGATTAGTTTTAAATTAATTAATTCAATTTTTAAAAATATACTAACCATATTAAATATAGATATAGTTCGTGTACATATTCAAAAATTATATTACATAATTTATAAATAATAAGACCTATTATTTAAATTATTACCAAAATATGTAAATTATATATATATATATATATTAACATAAATAATAATATAAAATATAATAGTTATGAAAAAAAAATAATAATAATTAAATTAAAAAATATTAAAAAAAAATCGTCAACTATAAAAATATCGCAGGAGGGACTTTTAAGTCTGTTGTGATTATTGTTGATAAACACATATTAGTGGAGAATAATAATTATTGTACATAACAATATGTTCTTTTTCCAGGATTATGACAAAAACAACAATAATAAAGTCCAACACTCCTCTATAGTGATTCGTCATGAGGCTATTTTTATAAATATAGACATTTATTTCTTGAGATAAACTATATTTATATTATTAATTGACATTTGACGTCATCTTTTGATTTAACAGCCAATTTGTGGGAATGTTATCGATTAAAAATGGTATGACATATAAGTCCCAGTGGTCAGATAGTACTGAATTTATTTTACCTATATTTAAATGTCTAATATACACAGAGGACTTAAAAGTCCCGTTGGTCTACAAATGGCGCCAAATCGACGACCAGCGTGGAGTATAAAATAGTAAGACAAGTGTTGTAGGTACGTCCTGAGGGTTGACCCGTTCCCACATGGCATCACTAATCTATTATATCAAGTCGATTTAATATGTCGTGTTTGTAAATAAAAAAAAAAATTTTTTATACATTTGCAGTTATTACAGTCATAATTTTTAAAATGTTTAAACGCTGTTTTTATTTTGATAGGTTTAAAGAAAACGTAGTTTTGATATTTTATAGTCAGAAGCTGAATAATTTTCTATAAAACGTATGTGTAGAAATAAGAGATATCGAACATCGAATAAATGTTTTTTTTTCATTTGTGAGCATGTGTTATAAAAGTAAGTGTCCATAAAATGGACTCTTTCACTATTTTACTCTGCTTTTTCTAAAATATTCATTTAATATTGTATTTTATGTAAAGTAAAAAATAATGTCTAAAGATATTCTGACTACACCGCAGACATTTTTTTCTCTCTCTCAAAAACATAAATCAACTCGGTAAATTAGTGTAGCTGCGGTAAATGGATCGCCGCCGTGAATGTACTTCAGAAGCTCAGATGGCGTTTATAAAGGCTAAACAACGACATTATTAAAAGGTTAAGACCGCCGCGTGATGTCAGTGGCAAGGGTGTGGCGTCGGGCGAGCGGCACAGCGACCCATACAAAATATAGGATATAATAATTCATGCCCGTCGAGTTGGCAGCACAGCACGCCATGCTTTATAGTGCACTCACTACTGTGCGCATAATTCGTCAATGTTTGAAGAAAAACAATGTAATCGGTGGTTCTTCTTCTTCTGCCCGTAAAGAATTGGTTATACTTGACACTATTACTAGGCACCTGCCTACCCTGCACACGCAAGGAAATGGAAATATCGTTTTTAATTAAAAAAAAAAAAAATCTATTTTGTTTTCTTCGACGAGAATGACAAATTCGTGACCGAAAAAAAACGATTATAGAAAAGTAAGGATTAACTAATATATGTCTATACGAGTTTTAATCAACAATCCATTAATTATCCGCGTGCCCTATTATGTTCAACTCTCTGCCAATTATTCGTGTAAACAAAAAAAAAGTGATATTAATGTTGAGTAAGCGTTGTATAGATAGGCTATAATATATATTTCAATAAATTAGATTACCGCTTATTATTTTGAATTGTAATGTTTAATTTAATTTTTGGTTATATATATATATTTTTTTTGTACAATTTCTGATTAATTTGTGTAATTAACATTCAATTATCAGTGTGCGATAACTCTCGACCCCAACTCGAGTTCAACTTAAAGAGTTGGGTAAATAATTATTTTTGTCATTGTTTAATTTAAATTAAAACTTAGTAAATTTGTTTCACTTTGATCGTAAACAATACTATTGAATTAAAAAAAAAAAAAACATTTTCAAAATAATTACGGACAGCGGAATTTTCTCGTTTGTGGAATCCATCGTGCAGTCGGTTTGACAGCGGTAACGCATTGTGTTGAGGATAAGAAGTTAATATTTAACATTGTTCCATTCTTAAAATGTCTCGTTTTGTTTGTTTTAACGTTTGACGTTATCGCATAAAAGTTTTTCTTTTTTTTTTTTTTTTTACAGCATTTTTAGAATTTATTCAAACCGTTGACTTGTACGTTTGTTGAATTATCAGTGGCGTATTTGAAATTTCACGACTACGGTTAACAACAATACATCAAGCCGCCTTCAAATCATCTTTCGTCTCATAAAATAATACTACCGACATCATAAATTCTGTTATTACAATAACAAAAATATTTGATGATTATAGGTATAATATAATATACGAATGCAAAATGCAAAACGGAATGCTGTCGATGAACGGGGAACGATAACAAGAAAATGTTAAACAATATAATATTATTATTACTTTGGATGATCGCACCACTTCCGTTTTGATAAATCCATAAGCTGTTGTAATAACGTAAGAACTGCCAAAATAATAAAACTGTAAGATATGTGGATAAATCACGTTTACTGATAAGTGTTGGAGATTTCGTCAGCCATTAGATGATTGGAATATTGACGTGATTATCTCCCCGCTGATGTTTGGAGAGATCTGGTCGTACATTATAATATTTCGAAAACCGAACAATATTACCCTGTTCAATACAATTTAATTGTTCGGTTCTCGAACCATAATATACGACATGAACCCTCCAGACATCAGCTGGGAAGTAATCACGTCGTTATTCTCATTATATGATGACTTGCGTAACCTCACCAGCATTTATCAGTGTATGTAATTTGTCCACATATCTTATAGTGTAATTAATTTTAGTTTTACTTTTTGTTTGGGTCGTACATTACATTTTGAAAATCGAAAAATTCGATAAAACACGGTTGAGCATAGAATATTTTATCCAACGTTTCAAAATTCACGTTGTCAAAATTTGTAATTTATTATTTTTATGTATTGCTACACCAATTATTATGATATCAAACTTGCAGAGACGAGTCGCAAGTTGAGCTAACCTTTATCGACTATGTTATCGATTAATAAATAATTATATAATTCCGTAGCAATATTAGTTTCATCCGCAATATTATCATTAAATGCTACGTTTCAAATATCATTAACACCGGGGAAACATTAAAGTTATTAAGATAAGTAACTATTCCACAGTTATTATATAATTAATTCAGTTTATGATAGTGAGTATTCAATTACCTATAATAGCCGTGTCACATATGCGTTAAAAAAAAATTTTATTTTTTTATTATGAATATAAATAATTTAACAATTATTTAATCAGAAAGATACAAGAATTAGCCCTAGAATTTTCTCGACACTGTATACGGTCAACGTCAATCAAGATTAATTTTGAGTTATTTATTATTATTATCAATTTGGCAAGTTTACAACAATATAAAATATAACAATCGTGTTTATTTGGCAATATTAAAGACGACTCTAAGATTTTGCTATTTTACCCTTTTTACCATTTTATTGGTAAATTTACCGATATTTTTCTATACGTAAATTCTCCATCTCTACTTCGCCCCTTCGCCTATTTTTTTTCCGAAATAACGCATTGTCATCACCATAATATATCACGCGTATTAGAGTTTTCGTAGATTTTTTTTTCGCATTCCGAGGTCGGTAGACACGATTATCTACCGTACAGTGTTCGGGAAATGCCATTTAAAGTATCCCTGCCAGTGCACCTGTTTCGAGTCCACCGCACTCTGGCGAGGGAAAAACGAATGTCGTTTGCGATTTTCCGACACTCGTCAAATGAAAACGGTGAGGGATTCTGGGAGGAGGGGTGGTTTTTCGCGAAACGGTCGGGCCATTAATCTCGCCGACTCGTCCGGGAGAACCGAATAATATGACTGTACGATAATAATAATAATAATAATAATAATAATATCGTCGTGTGTTTGTGTCTATTTATCGCGCACGAAGACAGGAAAACGCTTGTCGGCGGAAAACGCCGAACAAAGGGCCTGTCGGACGATGATATTGTCACGGGAAATTCTCTGCCGCCCGACGACAGCATCGTCTCCGCTAATGGGGAGACCTTGTCGTCGTCTCAGTCGGATTCTGCGCGCACAATTATAAATTATATTAAGTGAATTATATTATTGTCGTCGTGCGCAGACTCTTATAGAGCGTCCTAAAATAACATCTCTTGGTTGCGATTTCGTCGGCTAAACACGCGCACAATACTTCGTTTTAAGAGATAATTTAAGTGCAGAAACCGCATAGGCGCTCAGGACTCTCCAAACTATGTCTCGAGACCGGACGGAATCAGGAACGTTTTATACGATTTAATATTAATATAGTACGTCAAACGAATTGATTATAATAAGGGCTCAGATTTTATAACATATTATGCTATAATTATTATAGGATACAGATAAAAATACAAGAGTGAGCTATGCATTTGTATTATGCACTAGAAATTCCAAAAATGAAATTTTATACAGCTATTATTTTTTGCATATTTAAAATATTTTAGACTTTAAGTGCTATTTTATAGGTATAATGATTTTTATAAATTTAATTTAAATTGAATGAAAACTAGTAGAAAAATGTCATTTATGCGAATCCATAAAAAAAATACCCACGTTTTCATTTCACGGCATAATATATTTTTAGGTAGCCCAATGTATCGACCCATCAAACAGTATACAAATTCGACTCCTAATCGGTTATATCCGATACGAGTCATGATATTTTTTAAATGTATTAATTTATAAAGTGATATGTTTTTTTTTAAATTATTAACAGAAGAAATAAATTGTTCTTGTTTTTTTTTTCGTATTTTAAGAGCATATTATAGTGCTTATTATTATAGACCATGGTATAACGCCTAATTTAGTATTTTCAAGTGCTATGAAAATCTATTCCAAATTTATTGTCCGATAGTGATTGTGGTTTGTATGATTTTTCGGCCTACGAGACGCGATTATATACAACATTAACAGTTTACATGTCGCGATATACGTTCGATGTGTAAATAAAATAAAATAAAAAAATACGGACAATTTGAGACATATTCCACTTCAGATTCCCTTTCCACCTCAATCCACTCACTCTTATCTAATTTTGCTACAACCACAATATTATTCCTAGACATGCACTGAGCTGAAGTAAAAGAAAAAAAGTTGTGTCTTCGAGGAAGTTAGAAACGACCAATCACACTATATTACGATGCATGTACAATTTGTGTTTTAAAAGAAGATTGATCTAGAATGAAAACTGCATCCTTTACTTATATTTTAGATATTTTTTATAATATAATAATGTACAGTTATATAATCGTACAATCAATACACAATTCACTTCACATAGAATCTAAAAAAATAATTAGTTAATTTAAAAATTAAAAATGCTTTTGTTACAAAAATGTCTTATCGTAATGACTTGCAAGTGATGGTAAAGTGTAGTGACTGTAAAAGATAATAATTCATAGGTATGCTTATCCGCGATTCAAAAATTTTATTTTCGAAAACTTAGCCGTCTTATTTATATCGAGTATATCTTGATTTTGAGTTAAATTTTCTGAAACATTCCCCGTTAAATGTCCACCATAGCGCCTCGGGACTGGCACACGACTGTTGCATGTCGACAGCACTTCAATATTATACGACGTATTGACGTGACGTGTTTGGCAACAATATTTTAGTTTCATAATAATAATAATAATTATAATCTCCTAATAACAATATGCATAGGCTGTTACCTAACTTTAAGCTTTTACCCACACAATGATGCTTCGACGTCTGCAGATTCATGAACCGAGCGTGAAAAGTTTAATTATAATCTTTATGGTTTGCCGGAAACCTTACGAATTTTCCCGTTGGAAAACATTTAAGGTCTTGGTTACGATTTCGGTTAATACATTGATATCTATAGACCGATATTATGTGGTATCTTTTCAGTTAGTTTTATAATATGCATGTTCCGTGTGCTTCATTTACTAAAAGCACTTATCATGCTTATTTAGACCCACGTGCTGCTACGTTGGGGTAATGTTAACAATAAATCAAATCTAAATAATATATGAATTCTTCAGGTCATTATAGTGTTGTTCAAAATGTTTAATGCACCTCATCACGTGTCCAACTATAATACTCCACAGACTGATCTGGGCACGAAGGATGAAAATAATTTTATAAAAATAATTCAGACGTAGTGGTCTCCTCTTATAATATACAATATCAATTGTATATAGTGAACAATCAAAAACGACTTAAGCGAAACTATTATCGTGATCGATTCAATATTCATAGAAAAAATTTAAATAAATCAATGATACAACTTATTTAGTAACGATAATTTATGTTACCGGGGTGGGTGGTTTCTTTTTATTTTTGATATACATATTTCTCGATTATTATATAATGCTTTTCGTATATTATTTTCTAGATAAAAAAGAAATAAAAAAAACACATCTGTAACAACATATCAAAATATTTATCTGAGCTTGCAAACGTTATAAGAATGCCATTATTATTGTATGACAAAACAAAAAAAAAACGATTGAAATTTATAAACGTAATTTAAACGGAAAATTGTTAACAAAAATAATTAAATATCATAAATCAAAACATAACGATTAATAAAATACATAGAATATCATTAAACGAAAAATGATGAACACATGATGAAATAATTTTAAATCCATTTACTGAAATGTTATAATATTGGTTTTGTAGAAATATTTATTCTGTGCAATTAATTTTTATCACAGCTATCAATCCAAGAATTTGTTATACTTCCCGTATCGGGGTCGTTCCTCGTATTATATATTATCTTTAATGATAAAAGGATCAACACAAAAATTGTTTAACGTTTAAATTTTGAATGACGATTTAATGCATAACTTATGTAACGTTTAGATTGTAAATAACGTAGAACGAATTATTTGTCTAATGCATGCCCTGACAATATCTGTATGATAGATATATTTATAACTGTCCATATTTTGATTAAACACGCGAAAACAAGCACAGCCATAGTACATAATATAGTAATAATTGTCAGTCCAAAGTCTAAATAGAGGATGGAAATTTGTTCAGCGCTTGTATAGAGGTACAAACATAACGTCAAACTTGTTTTCGCACAGAAAAATATCAATATTATGACGTACGCCCATTATTTTCTATAGCGACGATATTTTATGGACAAAAAAACATTTATAATCGGTACTTGTCGTATTCGTGTCGCTGAAAAGGTTTTTCGCGGAAAAACGTCTATGTACGCGTTATCCATTCGCATGGCTTTAATGAGCCCATTAGATTTTTCACAAGTGATTGTAGTTGTGCTTTTGATAAAAAAAAAAAAGTTTGTTTGTGGTTTGGAGCATTTTTGATGGAACATATTTTCAAAAAAGCATTCTATTTTTAGACGAATCACAGTCGATCAAACGTTATGTCGATAGATACGTAGGTACAACATTGAACGCAATCAAACATAATATTGTTTTGTTAACATTTTATTAAACGTTTTAAATAGAAAAAAAGTTTTCGATTCGGGTCAGCGCTCTCAAAAACGTCGATTCCAAAAAAAAAAAAAAAATACAATAATTTAATGTTGGTTTTTTTTTTTTAATATATGAAAATAGTCTTGAATCGTTGCCATATACTTACCTACTATACGAGCTATAATATTATGGAATAATACACGTCAAACTCGAAGTCTTTTGGATGCGGCTCGACGGAAATTATTCGAGCGAGGTTAAGCCGTCGCGAACACATATTTCACAGCCGTGGGCATACGACAATACCATGCCCTGCTTTACATAATAATGGTGGTATCTACCCACCGATAACCCGGTAATAGGTATACGCAAATAAGACGTAACAACGTGCGCTCTTCTGTGCTTTTTACAGCATATAATAATAATAATAATACGATGCGTTTTACTTAATATCGTTCACCTATGGGTGCCATTAGATCCCATGTATACGTATTATTATTATTATTATTACTATGTCACCGCCAATATTATATCCGTTACGTTATGGTATAGTGCGATCGTTACCAGCTATACACCTGCCTAGGTATATTAAAATATTATAATATGATAATATAATTCCGCTGTGAGTGCACGTGAATTATGGGTGTGTGCCTAAGCGGGAGCCTTATGAGCATTTTTAAACATTCGTATTTTACGTAAAGGTAGATAGGCACAACTCATAACTCGTTCACAAATTAAAATATCGTAAAAATCCAACGACAGAACACTACGCATATTATAATGCCCTTACTTTTAGATGTCATTTTTGAAAACAGGTCGGTTCACTCTAACATTTAAGACGACTATACAAACAATTGGAACTGACGAACGTAATATTGTTGGTAAAATGGAGACAACTGCACTTGTTCTTTACAATACATTTTCCATTCGCGGAGCTACTTTAAAAAAAAAAAAATCATTATACAAAAAATTACATTGCATTGTCCCAGTCCTACTAATAACTATATAACTAAATAATAAATATTATTATCTAATTTATTGTATAATACTATAGCTGTCCCGCCCAACGTTGCCTGACCTAAATATTATATTAAAATTAATCTCTATTGATTTACATTCATATAAGACACACCTAGGTAAGCAATCCGAAAAACAAAGATTTGTTTTTTCTTTTAACTTATTTATAAAAAAATATTTAATATGCCATATTTTAATAGTAATAAAATATGTAACTAACAGCAACCCTATAAATAAACATAGATTATAAATAAATCCCATACAAAAAACATTTTCAGTTTTTCTAGGATTTTTCAATTTTCAATTAACTTAAAGAATTTAAATTTAGCCTAAAACCTGCTACACGATGTATACTCTTTTGTTTAAGAAAAAAGATCATGATAATCGGATGAATAGTCTCAAAGAATATACGTGACAAAGATTTCCATTTTCACATTTATATAATACTAGCTGATCCCGTTCAATTCGTTGCCCATTAAAAAAAAAAAAACTAATAATACCAATTCTATATGAATAATATGTTTTATTTTATCATATAACGGTTAAAAAATATACTAAGTAATATTGTTACAGCAATATTCAATTTATTTTGGATCATTATGTATTTTTATTTGTTTTATTCGTTTTTATCGAGAAAAGTCTAACAATTCATGTTTTCGATTGAATGCTATTTATTGAAGTGTTTTAGGATACACAATTTTTTTTTATTTTTCCTTCTGATGTGCACACAAATAAATCAGAAGTTTTTCCGACGTGTGAGCAAAACACATACAACTGTTCATGTGAGAAATATGAGTTTTCCAAATTCAGTCCACACACTTGTAGCAATTGTACTGTTTTATTGATAGCCATTGTAAAGGCGAGTCGCACCGGAAACTGCAAAGTTTGAATTCGGATGGCATATATATTTCGTGCTTGAGACGTGGAACTACCAATCGCTCGTTTTTTGGGAGGCATAACTGCATAGAAATGACGTTGAAAATTAATTAAAATTTATTGAGCGAATGAATCTGTGAAAATTCATACGAAACACACAGAGTGCAATAGACAAATTATTATCGTAAATCTCAAATTCCTTATTTGAGCAGCTCCCGGGGTTGGACCTTTCCTTTTTTAAATTAGTCTATTTTCTTCTCAGAGGTCTAATCTATCTTTGTCCCAAATTTAATCACAATCGGTTGAATGGTTGGAAAATTCATAAGGAATAGACATACAAACATTTATTTATAATTATATATATTAAGAATGAGACAGTCAAATTCTAATATCGCCAGTTGGTCTGGCATAAAATTATCTAAAAAATAAAATATGTATAATATATTTTGTATTTGTAAAAATTGACTTGTAGCCTTTTTCACGAACACCATTCTTTTATATTACCTCGACTTGGGTTGAATTTCAATGTTGGTGTTTTTGTCGGTTCTGCACAATGATATCGGCGGACGCAAACAACAATGTCATTATTGTATACGATAAAAAAAATACGTCTGTTTTGGATCTCGCTCGTTGATGACGTAATCACAAAGAATATCGTAATTATTATAGGCGTACAGGATTTCCTAGTCGATATTTTATGTTAGTTGATAATAATTACAATACGCTCTACTTCAACTGACCATTTAATGCAATCAAAAGTCATTAAAAAAAAGTTCACGCGTTTTGCAGATGTGCTCGAAATTAAATTTGCGCGAATTTCGTCGTCCCTGAATAATTTACACACTAATGCATGTGCGCGTAGTTTGAGAAGATTTCTGCGAAGTAGGACTATATTACAATACAAAGATCATTCTAAAGGACAATTATTATTGATTATTTTGTACCGACTCGAAAATTTTTGAGCACGTTTGCTTTTAATACTATTTTGATTTAGTTCACATCCAAAAGACGAACGTACGATATTTATTAAAAACATTACTTAATGACTCATTACATATGAACCGAAAAAAATCATCGTTACAAAAAGTATAATAAGTTACTCGTGAGTTAGATTACTTAAATGTTTTCACTTATTATGGAAATAACTCATACCTACAAAATAAGTGATATAACGATCAATACAGTATAGAGACCAAACATTTCTCACATCACCATCGCTGTTTTGCATTAAATGCAAATTTTGCTACACATGTTGCTTAATTTTTTCAGCATCACGTTTTATGTCGTACACAGCTGTTCTCCTAACATTACAAATCTAAGCAATATTGGTAAGTGGGTAGCAGTTTCATCTTTCTTCAAACGTTTAATAATTTCCAGTTTTTGATTGAGTCCTATAGTGTCAGTGTTAGGTGTCGTCTAGATAAATTTATCTTTAATCTTATCTAGATAAATTTACAAAATACATTTTTTTGTAAACACTTTCGAGAATTAACCGAAAGTTTCTCAATTTTATTTTCTTTGTTTCAGGCGCATCTTGTAAGTAACATAACACGATCTACAAACTATTATACCTGTACTAAATATTATTTCTTATAATATTATTGGCTTAATTATTCTTAATTTCAAAGTTGAAATTAATGTTTATTGATAAACAAAATATTGTAATAAACTCCGTTAAAAACAATAGTATTATACAGACACAATGTACATTAAAGTTAATTTTTTTGTAATCAGTAAATTTAAATTAATTTTTATAAACTCAATTAATAACAATCTGTAATTTTTCTGGATAAAATATTTTTATCTTTTATCTTTTAGGAAGATGAATTTGATTTAATTATCTTTTATCTGTTTCTTAGATAAAATAAAATGTAGTTATCTTTAGTTAAATTATTTTTTTTATTATCTTGTCATAACGCTGCTTACTAGTATAAACGTTTCCACATTTCTGCCATAGCACGACACAGTAATAATAAATAAACTACAAAAACACTAATCTGCATACACAGGCTACTATATAGTATGCAGTCACTGATTAAATAAAATAAAAGTAATTAAATTTGTTCGTTCACGTTGCGTTTTATAGTATTATAGTAGTACCTACCATGGTTATTTATAGATAAATAAACTAATACCTACAGGAAAAATGGGTCGAGGGCAGTTGTCCGAAAAATGATAAGGATCCTGGCCAAAAGACGGCGGCATTCAATTTGTTGCCAACATTAAATTTTCAAAAATTATACTATAAAATTTTTTTTTATTTGTGTAGTGACACTGTTCAACTAAATAATTATTATTATATTATATATAATTGATACTTATTATATATTTTTTAAATCTGTCACTGACTTCTATTATCATAAAAAAGGAAATTAATTATTAAAATCCATTTTTGTTATATATGATAACAATATGTATGACAAACTTTTATAGTTAAAAACATAATAGTCAATAGATCGAAATACTGAAATCGTAAACTACAAAATACGCGGGAATTATATAACTTTTATCAATAGGAATATAATAATAATAATTTATATCACAACATTTCAATTACAATTGTTGGTAGTACTTTTTCGATTTTCGATTTTCGGGTCCTTATCATTTTTCGGACAACTGCCAGTCACCGAGGAAAAATATGCTACATAATTGTATGTGAAATTTACCGATACCGTTTTACGGCGAAATTCCCATTACTATTAAGAAAGATATTAAATTGTATACTTTGATCTATTTGAAAAGCTTGACATCAAAATAGTCTCTTACCAAGTACTCTATATTGAAAGAGATTTTTTGGTTTTTAGCGATGTAATAATTTTAACAAAGTCAATGATTCGTATTTTTTTTCGTTCAAAAAGTTTAAAATGGATTGAATTAAAATCGATAATAAAATATTAACTTTGTTGTTTCTTGAAGCTTTTAATATTATATTTTTTACCAAATAGCTTTTAATAACAAATAAATCCCAACGCGACAAAATAATCAGAAATACTACTAACACGTCGTGGAAAGTTTTTTCAGTATTTGTCTTGCATATTTTAGAAAATATTTCAAGTATTCCTACAATCGAACGACTAAGTAAACAGATAGGTACTATGTTTTATGATATCCCATAAACGTAGTCGACAACTAGACCAATCTTTAAAAAAAAATTACACGTCACAACGATGGGCTTACTTCGCGATCAAAATAATAACACGAAACACGGGAAATTCGTAAGATTAACGGCAGCGTAACGTCAAGTCAAAACGTTTAAGCGAAGTTTAAGCGAAAACTATTTCTCGCTTGAAACTTTCGGCTTTTAAAGCCTCCGTTGTCGAAGACTTGTCGTTTAACCTCGACGCGCGTTTTCTTCGGTCCGAGTTCGATTTTACAACGCGTAACTCCTATAATAATAATAGTCGCTGGCACTTTTACAAAATAACGTGTGTCATCAGTCACGTTATTATATTGACAAGTCCTGAACCGTGAGTGCTGAAACGACGTGGGGAGTTCCCTCCCCCTCCGACGACTGATGCGACTGCAAACGTCTCGTGAGAACGTCGTCGTAACATGCCCGTGCCGTCACTGATCGTTACAGTTTTTGTTTTTATCGTATTAAAATTCCGAAAATTTTCTCTAAACCGCTCACGTCGCCGATCTAGGCACATATAGGACCGTATTTAGGAAGGGCAGATATATATATGATCGTGTGCGCACTGGGTACGGTCGTATGCTATTGTTTTTCTTCCCCTTTTCGTTGCCGTTGAGTTATCGCCACGAACTCGCTCGTCCTGACTTTTCGTGCAAAAAATCCTGCATCGTATTAATGAACGGAAGGTCGTAATAAAGTCCACATAAGTCTTGTGCCGATTGTAAATCTTCCTTCGTATTTCCCTAGCCGTTTTCCCACGACCAAATAATCTACTAATCATTTGGCCGAACGGGTCATCAGGCGAAACTCCGAGTGTCTGTGAAAGGGGGAGGGGCGCTACCACCTCTCAGACTTTTGGCAAAATGATATGTTTATATTATTTTTTTTCCATTGCACTTTCATTGCGTTTACAATATTAATTTAACGTCTTTAAATTTCTTTACCACCAATTATAGCGATTGCCAATGATATAATTTCAAGTATCGATGTAACCCAATTGTTACCAATATGGTATTGAAATGTATGGATTTTGTTGAACAAAATATTTCTTTTTTTTCATATTCCGTATAATGATTGTGGTTATTTAATGGAAATTATAAAAAAAAAAAAAAAAAAAAAATGCTGAACAATTATAAATTAATAAATTATTGTTTTTTGTTTGAAAAATCAATAATTATTAAGTATAAACAACCTAGGTTAGAATTTTTAATAGGTAGGTAGATACTAGATAGTAATTTAATGGAAATATCCTCGATTTAAATGCTTGTTTTTAATTTAAAAATTAGTAAAAATGATGAATAAATTCGGCATCACGATTTATCAAATTATTCTAAATCTAAAAAAAAACTATATCGTTATCAAAAATTTACGCCGATATCGATATTGTTGGCCACCACTATTACCTGTAAACTGTATTATTATGGTTGAATAAGATAAAATTGCAGATATATTGCTGGTGCACTTTGAAATAGACTGTAGATATTTTAACTCAAGAAACTGATGAAAGTCTTGAAATCTTAAACCAACAAGCACCAACGTGATAAGAGCCTGCATATTATAATTCGTTAAGAGTAGAAATGCCAATCGAGGTAACTAAAAAACAAATTTTATAGGTGAATCTAAAATAGTTGAATAGTCTTTTTTTGTTGATTTTACTTATTCTAAAACTCTATATCTTTACAATTCTATTTACGAATTGAATTAAAAAATGCACTTTTTATTCATAGTTGAATTGCTTACCAAAGTAAAGGTATAAATGGGTTATGTTGAGTATTTAGATATTCATTTTATTATGAGTATGCGTTTAGATATCTGTAGGATATACTATACATTGGAAAAATAATGATATTATCCAAATAACGAGACCGTCATTGACGTTGTGGCTTATATTATTTTGTTTATAAGAGTTACGTCATATTAGAAAAATTCAACTCTGTACCAGAAGTACTGGTTTGTGGGTTACATTACTAGGCTATAATAAGTCATTTATGCGTCAAGAATATCATTCAATTATAACCTCACTTTTGAAAAAAGAATGAGAGTTACGTCAATTGGCTTTTCCACCGACGTATAATTATAATGATGAACCAAATACATCGAAGTTGGTAAATTACTTTATTCGTGAAAACAAAATTGGCAATTTAAAAAAAAAAATGTAGAAATGAAAACAATCGATTGGCTTAGTCGAGTCGTAGGTATATGCAGTGATGAGCAAAAATAGTGTGATTTAAAAACAAACGGATACTCAATACTTACCCAACTTATATATTTCTGTGCTCCGCTGGATATGAGTCCTTAAAAAAAAAGTTTGGCAATGGGCCCGAAATAATCTTAAACCAAACCGATTGGTAATAAATAGAGCACGGAATTTATACATTAAAAACCAATCTAATGTGCGCTAAAAATCTTAAATATGCATACATTTATACACTAAAATGTTAAAATGTGCAAAAAAAAAAAATAAAAAATAAAAAAAATATGCATAAAAAATTAGCAAAAAAAAACATTTATTTTTTGAACATTTAATCAACACAATATATTTAAATTAATGGTCAATGCTTATAATCGATAATTTCTTATCTTGATATACGTATTTTATTTCACCGATTATTAATCTAAGGTCATATTTATAGGAAAACCATTTATATCTACACGTAAACCTATTCATTTATTTCGATATTCATTAAAACTATAAAAATATCTAAAAAAAAACCAAAAAACATCGAAATATGCAAAGATATGCACTAAGAAAGTTTCATTTTTGCGTTGTTATTTCAAAAAAGAAATTTTGTGTTCATTTAGCATATCATACGATCGACCAGAATAAATTCACCCAGTAATAAATAATAATAATTTTCAGTTAGGTATTCTGAAGATGGCTTGAGTGGCGTGGGGCCACCATATTTGGAGGTACAACTACGATATAATATTTATAGGCTATAGCAGGCCATGGCGTATCATCTGCATGTGGTTCAGACGCAAATAATATTTTGTTTTTATCGAAACAAATGGTAGTAGAATAGGTTCATATATATATACACGAGTATATGCGATACAAAAGTTGAAATAAAAAAGAATAAACGAAAAAATAAAATAAATACAAATATCTTCATGTCAGTGAAAATCCAATCAAATCAAAAGCTTTAAAAACCCGACTTTTCGTGGCTTTTTAACAATCAAATAAAAAATAAACTTTTCGCAAAATCAATATCGGTGATTCTATTTTTATACTCTCTAATAACGAAAATAAAAGTTTGACCGATGTCAATCTACAAAACAACGGCAGGACGATTAGTTTACTGTGTATATTGTGGTGTAAACATTTTTCCAAAAAATATTGCACTAATAAGATGTAAACGAAAACAAAAAAAAAAAATAACAAAAAACGAAATTCCTTAGTTCAAACCAGATTGTCACATAGAACGATCTATGTAATAAATATAATGGCTTATAAATTAAAATAGCCACTTAAATCATTTTTTATATAAAATACAGAACACGAATGTTTATTTATCATCAACCAGTTAACAGTGGTCCAAAATGAAAGTTTTGAGCGTTAAAAGTATAATAAAAAAAAGATTCTTATAAAATATATTATTCTGACGATAATGTATAACACACTATGACACACTATAACACACACATGACTTTTTGTGTACCTATACCGAAATAATTTCAGTAAAAAATGCATTATCGCGAGCAGACACGTGTACGTTGATCATTTATCGAGTGAGCTGTAAAAATAAAGTAACGACCTATTTCGTTTTTTATAAATTGTTGTGTGATTTTTTTTTTTTTTTGACAAATTCATATAGAAATTGAAGTTATGTTGTTCAAATTTTAAAATTCGCGGACCAAATTACACAAATCGTACGAACTATGGTGATTTTAATGAAGCTCGTTTAAATGTTTATCCAAATTTTTATTGATTTTTTCTTGTCGGAATGCGAATGATAAAACGACCTGAGATATAAGATTCTGGGGATGGGCAATTCCCATAAACACGTCGTTACGGGAATTCCCTCGGGATGGATAAAATTGCGAAAACACTTTACAGTTAACGCATTATGGATAACGCATCATTATAATGGCTTTTTTTTATTTAAATATTCTAGTTTTTTGCTAAAATTTCCATTTAAAAAAGCACTTTTACTACTTAAAAATGTAAAAAAAATTAACAATTAGGTTTCAATCGAGATACGTGTACTATGTATCTGTACTAATTGAATCAATAATGCTATAATATACTGATGAAATCGATCGGTCTTGATACAATTATTCTCTGATTTGTATTTTCATTATTACAATAAAATGAGTAAACAAACAATATTAACATTGTAGGGGCTGCACGCTAGTTGCATCCGAAATACGTTAACATATTAATAATTAAAAAAAAAAAACTTTTAAAATATCATATACATTTTTACCAGTGCCAAAGTTTTTAAATAAAAACAAAACATCATTTTTAACCTACCTGCAGTATCTATTGATGCTACAGACGATAAGTCTGTATAAAAACGGGAAGGAAAATGAAGCTTTTTTTATAGCTTTAATTTAGCTTTAATTTATATATTTTAATTAATTTAATTTTAAATTTCTGTCTGCAATTCGTATGCACCCTAAATAAAAAACTTAGGCCACAATTCAGAAGAAATTTTTACCGCGAGATGCCACTATTTAGTAGCCACCCATTATAAGTACTAAATTACGATTTAATCCCTACTAATATTTTTGTAACTGTTGTGATAAACGATTAAATTGAAATCGTATATACAATTTATAAAATAAATTGGTATTTTATTTATTGCTTTAATGTTTGAAACTCTTTAAAACAAACAAAATATCACCGTTAAATAAATAAAAGCATGACAGAAACGAGATATTCCGAAAAAATGTAATGTAACTAAAATTATCAAATAATGTATATTTAAATATTTTAAATATTATTTAGTATTCCTTTTTTTCAGGGGAGGGAGATATTTTATATTAAAACTGTATAATTTGTAGTCATTATATTTTGTAACAATATTATAAATTATAAAATGGAACCATGACGACTTATTTTTATTTTTTATCTTTTTTATTAGTAAATATATTTTCTGTATAAATACGGCCTTATAACACCAAAAACACCCCCCCCCTGTCTACGCAACTAGACTAGGTATTATATTATGTTATATGAATACTTTGTCGGCATTTATATAGTGTCACAATGATAATGGATAATTAACAGAGTATTTATGTGACTTTTATTCGATTTTTTTTTGTATTTTTCACATTCCTCTAGAAATCTAAAAACTAAAAACTACACATAAAAGTTTTATCGGTACTTATGTATAATATTAAATAGCCATACAGATAGGTAAGTTGTCTGAATGAAATAAATTTTTTTTCTGGTAAAGACAACTGTTTCCCTTTGGTGATGAAAATGTATAAAAGTAAGATTTTTTAATACATTTTGAAAAAATTAAAATATATAAAAGTAAAACCACTGTTGGTATGCTACTGTAAAAAAATACATAAATATAGAAATGTGACCATCCATAACAGGGGTCTGAAACTTTTTCGTGAAATGAGCCATTTTTTTAAAAAATTATAAAATCATGATTTTTAAAAAAACACACTGGTTAAGATGCTAAAAAGCCACTGAATTGATGCATTTTCCAGATTACATGCTATGGAGCTATATGCGGCTCCAGAGACAAAGGTTCCCGACCCCTAAACCTATATCATAAGATAATAATCTAAAAAATTATCCATTTAAAAGTTTTTAGCAGTGTTAGAACTCATCTAGATAATTATTCATTTATCTTTCATCTTATCTATACAAATTATTCGAAATCAACTTAATATTTATTTTAGCTAAGTATTTCACTTACTTAAATTTACTAGATACATTTTTTTGTAAAAATTTTCCAAAATTGTATGAAAATGTCTCTTTTGTATTATCTTCATCTCAGGCGCATCTTGTAAGTAACCTAATACGGTATACAAAATATTGTACCCTTAATAAATATTATTTCTTATAATATTATATACTTAAAGATTAATTTTTTTGCAATCATTTAATTTTAATTTATATTCATATATTTGATTAATAATTATCTGCAATTTATCTGGATAAACTATTTTTATCTTTTATCTGAAGTATCTTAGATAAAATAAACTGTAGTTTATCCAGACGATGTTTTTGCTATCTGGTTCTAATACTGCCATGGTTGTCGGCACTCCTAAGAATATTCCTTCACGGGATCATTTCCAGGAATATATATAGCTATATTTTGGAACACACACTTGCGGGTCATATATTGATCGTTCCTCAAAAATATCAATTGTCGGACGAATCGTTATTATCATTATTGTCTTTATTATTCTGTGCGAAACAAAGGAGCGGATACGACATATTAAGATTATTATAATTTTTAATTTAGTCACGATTAGCGTACTCGGCGTAAGTGACTTGAAACATTTTTGCGCTCTCTCGGTGTCAAAACAGAGGAGACATAATAATATACAAACGTTATTTTAATCTTTTTATAGCCAACCTGCCTTAAGCTTCGTCATGCATACATACCTACACGGTTATACGGTCTTTTAAGTGTTTTCGGGCATTAGAAGCACTTAAGAAATTTTTACGGCGAGCATAGTTTTTTTTTTTT